>BQNB010065935.1:0-34758 GCA_026074375.1 Tanacetum coccineum | reverse complement strand
TTATTTTATTATTTAAAATCAAAAATCATGTTTTTAGGAAAATTTCTAAGTAAAAACTTTTTTTGAAATTTCAACATGACCCATACGCTCTATACAACGTTTTCCAAGGTTTCAAACCTTATTTTCAACATTTTTCATAAATTCGACAGTTTTTGACAAAATTCCAAAATCTCAATCGTTAACGCTTACCAACACGTTTTTCCAAAATATCGTTCAATATCACTGCGTAAATACATTTCCACTTTTAAAAGTTCATCAAAATTCTCATAACTACTACATATCGCTTATTGGGTGTCCATTAGGACATATATAAGTCCAAAATACTATTTAAGTCCAAAATCAAGGTCCATTTACATATATAAGTATATATTTATATGTAAAAATAATCTAGACCACAATAAGCCCTCCCATTAAGCTGCGGCTCAAATAGACTTATTGGGTCGTGAGTCCATAAACTCCAAAATATGTATATTAAGCTTTAAAATAAGCTATTAAGCTACGTATCGCTTTTGGATACTACCATAAGCCTCAAAAATAATCCACAACATACGCCATAACACAAAAATAATCAAAATCACTTTCCTAGTGATTTTGGGAATCCATTCGTGGCCTATAAGCCTAAATAAGCCAAGAAATAGCTAAAAAATAAGCCCGAATAAGCCATACAAGCTACTATAAAAATAAGCATTCTAGTATCATATATTATTCAACCATCACGACCACGACATCAAAACTACAAAAACCCTCTTTTTCCTTTTCTTTTTACACGAACCAAACACCCCCTTTTTCTTTCGTTTCGCTTCTAAAAATCAATTTTCAAAATGATCAACTTGTACAACTAACATCTATGCATCAAAATAAACCCAAAAAGACAAGCGAAATTTAAATTTGAAAACTTACAAAAAAATCTTCAAATTTGTAGATTTCGACACGAACCGGACAACCCAAACATTGTTTAAATGAATAACCAAACACTAGAATCAACCTCAAATATTTATGTCTTCATGTTTTATTGATCAAACATTAAAAATTATAAGAGTGTGTGTGTTGTAGGTGCGTACGGACACAAGAAAGAAGCATGAGGATATTTTTTTGATTTTGAAAATGAACTATGTGTAAAAATGAGGATAAGGAAAGCATCTTATGTACAATTTGGACAAGGTTAGCTAAAATTAAGCCACCTTGTCTCCCTAGTCTTCTTTTGACCGGCCATGGTATCCCATGGGGTCTCGGGCCTTTCTTTTCGTGTCAGGATCACTTAAATACTCGTAAAACTCAACCGTAAAATTTACCCCAAAGTTAATTAGCATTTTTAATCACTTTAAAAATACTTTTCCATTAACCTAGAGTATTTACACGACTTATTTTCACTTTACACCCTTCAAAGCTCATTTGGACATTAACGGACGTGTCAGACTCATTTTTCGGCATTTCTCAAAATTCACGAGTCAAACCACCCGGAATACACATAACACAATAATACCTTTCAAAATGGATTATTAATCACAATAAACCATAATTCATCACATATCTCGTAAAATCACCATCGTTAACACGGTACAAAAATCTGAATAAACTGACAAAAGTCAAATAGTCAAAGGACTATAAATGAAATATTCAAAACACAAAAAGGGCAAAGGTTACAAACACACATGCTGATGTGTGGAGGAATAAAGCTGATTTGGATACAACGAGCATGGATGATCTCTACAACAACCTTAAGGTGTATGAACCAGAAGTCAAAGGAATGTCTAGCTCAAGTTCAAGCACACAGAACATAGCTTTTGTGTCCTCTTCAAATAACAACACTAGCAGCTCTAATGAAGCAGTTAATACTGCTCATGGAGTTACTACTGCTAGCACTCAAGTTAATACTGCAAACTCTACAAATATTGATAACTTGAGTGATGATGTTATTTGTTCATTCTTTGCTAGTCAACCAAATAGTCCTCAACTTTTACATGAGGACTTGCAACAAAGCCATCCAGATGACATAGAAGAAATGGATTTGAGATGGCAAATGGCCATGTTGACTATGAGGGCTAGAAGGTTTTTGAAGAATACAGGAAGGAAACTTACTGTTAATGGCAATGAGACTATTGGTTTTGATAAGTCCAAAGTGGAGTGCTACAACTGCCACAAGAGTGAACATTTTGCTAGGAAGTGCAAAGCTCCAAGAAATCAAGACAACAAGAATAAGGAAAGCTTAAGAAGGAGTGTGCTTGTGGAAATATCTACTTCCACAGCCTTGGTGTCATGTGATGGTCTTGGTGGGTATAACTGGAGTGATCAGGCAGAGGAAGGACATAATTATGCACTCATGGCTTACTCATCTTCAAGTTCTGACTCAGAGGTATCTAACAATTCAAATTATTTAAAATCTTGTTTGAAAACTGTTGAAACCCTTAAATCTCAATATGATCAACTACATAAAGATTTTAAGAAATTTGAGTTAATGATTCTAGCTTATAAGTCAGGATTAGAGTCAGTAGAAGAGAAACTTGAAGTTTATAAGGAAAATGAGTCTATTTATTCACAAGATATAAAGGTCTTAAAATTTGAAATTGAATGTAAA
Source organism: Tanacetum coccineum (assembly GCA_026074375.1). Lineage (NCBI taxonomy): Eukaryota > Viridiplantae > Streptophyta > Magnoliopsida > Asterales > Asteraceae > Tanacetum > Tanacetum coccineum. The sequence goes on along the minus strand of BQNB010065935.1, from coordinate 32,183 downwards.
GATATAGCTATCAGAGAGCTCAGGAAGAAGCTAGAAATAGCTCAAAAAGAAAAAGATGGAATTCAATTTAATGTAGACAAATTTGAAAATGCATCTAAAAGCTTAAACAAACTCATAGAAAGTCAGATTGTTGACAACTACAAGAAAGGCTTAGGCTATAATGCAGTTCCACCTCCCTACACAGGAAACTTCATGCCTCCAACACCTGACTTGTCTTTTACTGGTTTAGATGAGTTTGTTAATAAGCATGTAGTTGAGAACAGTAAAGCTATGTCTAGTGAAGAAGTGCCTAAGGAAGTTAGGAAGTGTAATGATGCCCCAATTATTGAAGACTAGGTGTTAGATAGTGAAGAAGAAAATGTGTCTCAAACTAAAACTGAGAAGAAAACAGTTAAGCCTAGTATTGCTAAGATAGAGTTTGTCAAACCTAAGCAACAAGAGAAAACTGCTAGGAAAACTGTTAAACAAGTTGAGAAACATAGGCAAAACACTCACAGTCCAAGAGGCAATCAAAGAAATTGGAACAATATGATGTCTCAAAAACTAAAAAGCAATTTTGAGATGTTTAATAAGGCCTGTTATGTGTGTGGAAGCTTTTATCATTTGCAGGTTGATTGCAATTACCATCAAAAACAGTTTCAAAATCAAAGGATGGTAAAACTTATTTGGAACAATGCTCAAAGGGTGAATCATCAAAACTTTGCTAAAAAGACTCACCCCTGTGCTAAAAATAACATGATTCCATGAGCAATATTAATGAAGTATGTCTTAGTATCAATTAATACTACTAGACAAAATATTTCTAAAATAGCAGTATTGGTTAATACTGCTAGACAAGTTAATATTGCTCACTCAAAATTAACAGTGAGTGCTGCTAGACCAATGTCATATCTTTCTAAAATAGCACATTCAACTGTTAAGAGGCCCATTCATGAGAACACAACATTTAAAAATAGTAATATTAATCAAAGGGTTAATACTGTGAGGGGTAAAAAATTTAATAATGCTAGGCCAAAAGCAGTAGTTAATGCTGTTAATAAAAATAAATTTAATGCTGTTAAGGCCTTAGCTTGTTGGGTTTGGAAACCAAAGCATAAAGTTTTAGACCATGTTTTTAAACATAACAGTGCATCAAACACCTTAAAAAGGTTTGATTTTATCGATGCACAAGGCATATCCAAGTCAGTGATGGCTTGGGTCCCCAAAAGAAACTAATTTTCTTAACTAATGTGCAGGGCAATCCATAAATAGATTTACAGGATCAATGAGTGATTGATAGTGGATTCTCAAGGCACATGACATGGAACATGTCATATCTTACAGACTATGAAGAGATAGATGGAGGATATGTTACTTTTGGAAGGAACCCTAAAGGAAGAAAAATCACAGAAAAATGTACCATTAAAACTGGTAATCTAGATTTTAAAAATGTGTATTTTGTGAGAGAGTTAAAGTTTAATCTCTTTAGTGTCTCACAAATGTGTGATAAAAAGAATAGTGTTCTTTTTAATGACACTGAATGTATTATTTTATCTCTAAACTTTAAGTTAATTGATGAAAGTCAAGTTTTACTTAAACAAAGAAATGAATCAATACATTCAATATAGTGGGACTATGTTCTTTAAAATACCCTTTATCTCACAAAGTTATGTTTTATCTCCTAGAAATAACAATATGTATAGTGTTGATTTAAAGAATATAGTTTCTAAAGGAGGTTTAACTTGCCTTTTTGCAAAAGCCACATCTGATGAATCTAAACTTTAGCATAGAAGGCTAGGTCACTTAAACTTTAAAACCATGAATAAAATGGTTAAAGGAAATCTTGTAAGAGGTTTACCTTCTAAACTTTTTGAAAATGATCAAACTTGTGTTGCTTGTCAAAAGAGAAAGCAACACAGAGCCTCTTGTAAGTCTAAAACAGAGAACTCAGTCAGTCTTCCTTTACATTTGTTGCATATGGACTTGTTTTGTCCAACATTTCTAAAAGGTCTTATGAAGAAAATGTATTGCTTAGTTGTCACAGATGATTATAGTAGGTTTACATGGGTTTTATTTCTAGCTACTAAGGATGAGACTAGTGGAATTCTTAAGTCCTTTATAACTGGGATAGAAAATCTAGTAGATCACAAGGTTAAGATGATTAGATGTGATAATAGGACTGAGTTTAAAAACAAAGAAATGAATCAATTTGTGAGATAAAGGGTATTTTGAGACAATATAATGTAGCTAGAACTCCTCAACAAAATGGAGTTGCTGAGAGGAGAAATAGGACACTAATTGAGGCTGCTAGGACTATGCTAGCTGATTCTAAGTTGCCAACTACTTTTTGGACAGAAGCAGTTAATACTGCATGCTATGTGCAAAATAGAGTGTTAGTAGTTAAGCCTCATAACAAGACCCCATATGAACTTTTTCATGGTAGAACACCAACTTTAAGCTTTATGAGACCATTTGGGTGTCCTGTTACCATTTTTAATACCATAGATCACTTAGGCAAATTTGATGGTAAGGTTGATGAAGGTTTCTTTGTTGGATACTCTTTGAATAGTAAAGCCTTTAGAGTATTCAAGAATAGTGGAAGAAAACTTGCATATTAGGTTTAGTGAGAGTACACCTAATGTTGTAGGTAGTGGACCAGATTGGCTATTTGATATTGATGCACTAACAAGAACAATGAATTATGAGCCAATTGTTGCAGGAACAGTCTAATGATTTTGCAGGTACAAAAGCAAGTGATAATGCAGGTCAAGCTAGAAAGGAGACAAAACCTGTCAAAAATTACATTTTGCTACCATTATGGACTGTTGATCCACCATTTTCCCAAGGTCCAAAGAGTTCTCATAATGATGGATTCAAACCTTCAAGTGATGATGGGAAAAAAGGTTGATGAAGATCTAAGAAAAGAAAGTGAATGTAATGATCAAGAGAAGGAAGATAATGTTGACAGCACTAACAGTGTTAATGTTGCTAGGCATAAACTTACTACTGCTGGTGAAAGTTAATGCTACTAGGCATAAACTTACTACTGCTGGTAAAAGTTAATGCTGCTAGGCATAAACTTACTACTGCTGGTGAAAGTTAATGCTGCTAGGCATAAACTTACTACTGTTGGTGATGGTTAATGCTGTTGAGGGTATTTTCATAAATACTTTGATTAAGGGTTTCAATCACTCATTTAATCGATTTCACTCTTTCATATACTCTTTAATCATAAACCCTAACCCAATTTTATCATCCATCATCAAAACCCAACACAATGACGACCCTAAAGTTTGCTGATACTCACAACATGGTCGCGTTCTTGTCTAAACCCGCAGAAAGTGAAGGGTTTGAACAAATTGTGGATTTATTAAATGCATACACTATTAAGCATGCATTAACGGTTAATCCTACAATCTATACTTCGTGTATTGAACAATTCTGGGCTACTGTCAAGGCAAAAACTGTCAATAAGGAAGTACAGTTACAAGCCTTAGTAGATGGGAAGAAGATAATCATAACTGAATCAACTGTGAGAATAGATCTTTAACTGGAAGATGCTTAAGGTGTTGATTTTCTACCCAATGCTACCATCTTTGAATAACTTCCATTAATGAGGTATGAGCAGGTTTCACAAAAACTCACTTTCTATAAAGCATTCTTCTCCCCACAAAGGAAATTCCTTATTCATAATGTCTTACAATGCTTAAGTATAAAAACAACTGCATGGAACGAATTTAGTAGCACTATGGATTCTACAATTATCTGCTTAGCTACAAACCAGAAGTTCAACTTTTCAAAGTTTATTTTTGAAAGTATGGTGAAGAACTTGGATAATGTGGGCAAATTTTTGATGTATCTAAGGTTTGTACAAGTCTTTTTGGATAAGCAACTGGAAGGGATGTCAAATCATAATAGGATTTATGTTACACCCTCTCACACTAAGAAGATTTTTGGAAACATAAGAAGGGTAGGGAAAGGTTTTTCTGGAAGGGAAACACCCTTATTTCCATCAATGGTGGTACACAATCAAGAAGAAATAGGTGAAGGTTCAGCAATTCCCACTGATCCCCATCACACGCCCACTTTTATTCAACCATCTCCTCAACCTTAAAAGACTCAAAAAACTAGGAGGCCTAAGAAGAAGGACACCCAGGTACCTCAGTCTAGTGTTCCTAGTGATAATGTTGCAGATGAGGCTGTCTATAAAGAGTTGGATAACAGTTTGGTGAGGGCTGCCACTACTGCTTCTAGCTTAGAAGTAGAGCAGGTCAGTGGTAACATAAATAAGACCCAATCCAAGGCAACACCTAATGAACCAAGTTCCCCAAGAGCTAGTTCAGGTGGTGGTTCTAGGCGCCAAGAAACCATGGGGGATACAATTGCTCAAACTAGGTCTGAGAATGTATCTAAACTTTCCAATGACCCACTGCTCGCAAGAGGTAACACACTTCGAAGTGGTGAGGATAGTCTAAAACTTAATGAATTAATGAAACTATGTACCAATTTACAACAACGGGTTCTTGATTTGGAGATTACAAAGACCACTTAAGCTAATGAGATTGCAAAGTTGAAAAGGAGGGTCAAGAAGCTTGAAAATAAGGATAGGTCAAGAACTCATAAGCTGAAAAGACTTTATAAAGTTGGTTTGAGTGCTAGGGTAGAATCCTCTAGAGATGAAGAAGATTTAGGTGAGGATGCATCCAAATAGGGGAGGAGGATTCATGATATTGATGCTGATGAAGACATTACCCTAGTTAATGATGATACTGAGGTATTTGATGTGGATGCTTTAGCTGGTGAGGAAGTATTTCTTGCAAAGCAAAGTGAAAATGCTATTGAAAAAGTAGTTGATGCTGCTCAAACTATTACTACTGAAGAAATTACTTTGGCTCAGCACTGGCAGAGTTGAAGAGTGCAAAACCCAAGGCTAATAGGGTTGTGATACAAGAACCAGAGCATGGTACAACTACAACAACACCTACAACAACAATACATGTACCAAAACCTCCACAAGACAAAGGCTAAAGTTGAAGCTGATTATCAGTTGGCTCAAAGACTGCAAGCTCAAGAGCAAGAAGAATTAACTGATGAAGAAAAGGCAAGATTATTTGTACAATTCTTAGAGCAAAGAAGAAAACATTTTTCAGCTAAGAGAGCAGAAGAGAAGAGGAACAGACCACCAACAAGAGCTCAACAAAGGAGTATCATGTGTACTTATCTGAAAAACATGGAAGGATGGAAGCCTAAAAGTTTGAAGAACAAGTCCTTTGCCAATATTCAAAAATTGTTTGAAAATGCAATGAAAAGGGTGAATACCTTTGTTGACTATAGAACTGAGTTGCTGGAAGAGAGTTCTAAGAAGGCAGAAACAAAGCTGGAAGAGAACTTAAAGAAAGCTGAAGTAGAAGTGATGGAGGGTAGTTCAAAGAGAGCAGTCACTGAGCTGGAACAAGAGGTCACTAAAAAGAAAAAGGTGGATGATGTTCAAGAAACAGCTGAGGTGGATGATGTTCAAGAAACAGCTAAAGTGGATGATGATCAGGAACCAGCTAAGATTAAAGAGCTTATAGAAATTATTCCTGATGAAGAGGAAGTAGCAATTGATGCTATTCCTTTGGCTGTTAAGTCTTCAAGCATTATTGACTAGAAGATCTATAAAGAAGGGAAGAAAACCTATTACCAGATAATCAGGTCTGATGGAAGTTCAAAGATGTAATTAGTCTTCAGTCATATGCTAAAAAGCTTTGACAGGGAAGATTTAGAAACTCTATGGAAATTAGTAAAAGCTAAGCATGGGTCAACAAGGCCAGAGGAGGGCTATGAGAGAGTGATATGGGGAAATCTAAAGGTAACATTTGAACCTCATGTAGAAGATACAGTATGGAGAAATCAACAAGATTATAGACTGTTGGATTGGAAAATATATGACTCCTATGGAGTTCATTCTTTAAGGATGCAACATATGCACATTCATATGCTGGTAGAGAAGAAATATCCCCTTACACCTGCTACAATTACTGATATGTTAAACAAGAAGCTTCAAGGTGATCATTTCAGTGAAATGGTATATCAGCTTCTTAAACTTTTCACAAAACAGCTTAAGAATCAATGAAGTGTTTAGAAGCATCCTCCTGGTGATTAATGAAGCTTTTAATGAAGAAACTTGAGATTTTGAAGAAGAATATCAAGTTTAGGGGAGGGGAAGAGATGTTGGGAATAAAAGATCTAATTTGATGAACTTAGAGTTACTGCAGGCTCAGTTAATGTTGCTGGTGTATAAGATACTACTGCTAAATGAATTAAGACTGCTGAAAGAAGTTTATTCTACATTCAGAGAAGGATAAAGACAGAAGAAAGGATAAAGATTGTTTGGAGATCAAGATTACTTACGTGATAAGTATTAGTTATTTATAGAATAGATCATAGAGAATATTCTAAGTCTTAGGAATATATTGTAAATCAACTAGGACTCCTTGGTGTATAAAAGGAGGCCCTAGGGTATAGGTTTAATATATGTGTTTTACGATTTGATAAGTGTTATTCATAGCTTTAAGGTTTTGTAACACTAATACTAGGAGAGTATTCGTATTATTCTTAATAATATTGGAGCTTTTATTGTTTGTTGAATTGTGATCTTGTGTTACTGTTTCATTAAGAATTCTTCTAATATTAAAGATTAGATTTCACATAATCTTTAATAAACTTAACAAAGTTTCTACTATAGTTGTGTTAGATTTATCTAATATAACTAAACCTTAAACAAGCTTAAGGAATTCGATCTATTAAAGTGGGATCCAACAAGAAGGTATCCTACAACTGGGACAACAAGGGTTTGAGCACTATGAACCGTCAATTACTTGATTCACAGGGACCAATCCCTAGAATGACACCAGCCTAAGCTCTCACAACAATTTAGACCATGGCTGACCATTCTCAAAAATGGCACGACGGAACAACAAGTAGGAATATCATAAACAGTAGTTGCAAGGATGGACTAGCTGCTTTGGTAAATAAGTTAGACAACCTATGATGAGACATGAAGAAGTTAAAGGAAAGTATTCATGCAATCCAGGTTGGATGCCAAATTTGCGAAGGACCTCACCTCGATAAGGATTGCCCCCTCAACGAGGAAGTAAAACAAGTTGAAGAGGTCAGATATGGAGAATTAGGACGAACAACGCCTTTTAACAGGAATAATGAAGGAAGACTAATCTTGGCCGAAACAATTAAGAAATACATCGAGGAAGCCTCTATGAGACAGGTAAAACAAGACGAATGGCTGAAAACTTTTTGCCATAACTTAAAAAAAAGCCAAAACCTCCATGATGAAATCATCAAAGGTCTAAGGTCCAGGGTAACAACTTTGGCTAAGAAAGCAGTAACCATGACAGATAAAAATGAGGATTGCAAGGCAATTTTCACTAATGATGGAGCACCTTTATACACCCTATTTTACTATTCTCCTGAAGAAATCAAATAGTTTTTGGCTAACTCCAGATTTTTAGATGACGATGAATTCAAAAATGTTACATCAATCCCTAACGAAGATTTAACATAAACCTCCCCAAAACAAACAACAACCCACTATATAGGACCGTACATTCCCCCAATTCCTTTTCCCAGAAGGCTCGAACAACATGCCGAAGAAGCATTAATCCATAAAACCATGGAAAGCCTAAAGAAAATTAAGTCAAATCGACCTTTCCTCAAGGAAATTAGGCAATCCGAAAAATATCCTAAATTTATGAAGGACCTGGTAGCCAACAAGCCATTAACCATGGAAAATAAAGATGTTAAAATAAATCACAGATGCTTAGCCCTTCTCCTTAACCAACTACCCCTGAAGGAGAAAGATCCTGGAAGCTTTATCCTACTCTGCTCAATTGGAAGGTTAGACTTTAATAACGCTTTAGCAGACTTAAGAGCAAGTATTAGCATTATGCCTTTTTCTATGTACAAACGTCTAGGCATAGGGAAACTTGAAACAGTCAGAATGAACATAAAATTGGCCGATAATTCTAAATGCATTCCGAAAGGGATTGTTAGGAACCTCCTGATAAAAATTGATAAATTTATTTTGCCCATAGATTTTATTGTTCTTGATGTCCTAGAAGATTTTAGGATGCCTGTCATTTTAGGAAGACTGCTGCTCGCAACTGCCCACGCTAAAGTTGGTGTCTTAAAAAAATCTATTTGTTTAGAAGTTGGGAACGAAAAAGTTATTTTTAAAATGAAAAGTGAGTTACCTGATATAAGAAATGAATCGGTCCTAATGATCAAAAGCAACATGATAGTAGAAGAGGATGAATTAATGAACATACAATCTGATTTATTCACATAAATTACTAATACAGGTGACTCATGCCAAATCCTTGCGGTATACACTGATTTGTTCACCTATGAGCTGGTAACTCAGGAAACATACGATGAAATAACTCATATGTGTTGCTTAACCGTCCAGGAAGCTATTGGAGAAAATACTAAACCCTTTTTAGGAAAACCACACTGGTGCGCCCCGATCTACCGACAAATTAATAGGATTTGAGAGGTATGGGCATCATGCAACCCATTAAGCGAAGAGTGTGACGGGGGAAGCTCACGCAATAAGGAAATTCGAAGTTATTGGAAAAGTTAGAACGATAACGATCGCACAAATATAGAATGGAATGATCTAAGTTTAAATGATTGGTTAAAAATTAAATATGGGGAAGTTGATGAAACAATGAAAAAGAAAATGCTCACTAAACACTAGAAGAAGCGATTCGGAGTTGATAGCGATGACAGCAATGACTTTTATGACCCAGATCAATACGAGGATGCTAGAAATAATGAAATACGAGAAAGGATCATTCATAACTTACATGAAGAATGGTTCAAAGGGACGTCTGATGACGAAGACGGCATTGAAGGGATAATTGATTATCTCGAACCAACGTCATATGATAGGTTCATGGATTTAGATGAGGAGGAATATAATAAAAGACGATGTAGGCTGTTAGGAATGCCGTATATAGAACCACTTCCAATCATAATTGAACAAGTAAAAAATTACCCGATATAGTTTAGGACCAGGAGAGGTTTACACGAAACTTGAAGTTTCAAATATGGAAGAATTACCTCAGACAAGGAACAATGTCGCTACTATAAGGAGCAATATCATGGAGGATGTTTTTGAAAATTATGAAGACGAGATGATGTAGAATAAGCACGAGTCTAACTTAAATACTCGTTAATAAACAAAACTGCTTGTCATGAGATAACCCGTCCTTTATTTAATGAAATTTCCTTTTTACATTAGTCGGTCTGCATGTTTCTTACTTTGTTTTGTAGAGACCAGAAGCTAGGAGGCAATTATCGAGACCGGCTCGACTCATAATCATGTGGTAACTTTGCTGATTCTACAGCAGTTACGGCGTGATGAATTAAGTTTACGTCGTAACCACTGCATTTATGACGTAAACCATTTCATGGTTACGCCGTAACACCTTAAAACATAAAATTTTTACCACTTGATTACGACATAACCACCGGTTGCCGCAATATAATGAAATGTCTTCAGAAATTAGTAAGTGTACAAATAAGTAGTATGGACAGTGAGATTGTTGAATATTCCAAAATGTATGGGTCTACAATATACAAATACAATAACCACAAAAATAATATCTACTGTTTCACACTAAGCTCATGACACCTGAAGCTTGACATATATTAGAGCAATTATAATGCACAAAATGTGCCCGTGTAGATGTTCAAAACCCGTAAACACCAAAATGTTCTGACATGAATGCATTCGTTGTTCGAGTACAGTCACAAACAAGTAAGCTACCACGGCCGAAACAGGGGACAGACTCAATCCCAAAATAGATCTATTTATACACTTCTGCCGCTTTCCTTAACCGGTCCTCCGGTCAAGAATTTAACAGTTCATGATAATGGGCAATGGTGGGTTATGTTACTTAGGCAAACACGTAAACAGGAGATGATAACCGAAAACACTTGTGTCCAATAAAATAACCATTGTATTCATAAACAGCTTTTGAGTACTTAAATCCATCAGTAGAAAAGAGTATGATATAAATCAAGTAATTGAGCTTGTAATGAGTATGTAAACAATTTCGAAAACAGTGTGATCAAATGAGTCAAGTTGACAAAGTATAGAAACCATTTTTGAACAACCGAGTAATTGCGGTTTGTACAAATGAGATTGCAAAATATCAAGTATGTAAAAGATATTGTAAACGAATATGTAAACAAGTTGTATTGAGCATGTATTCTCCCCCGAGATTTGTAAAGCAATTGTAAAATAAGTGAAAGAGGGGCTATAAACTCACATCGATGTTGAAGAACGATTGGCGGGAAAATGCACATATTAAGCACAGCATAACGGAAACCGAAACGGCTTGATCAAGAAGTTGCAGCTTAACTTAATGGCTAAGACCCACTAGCCTAGGATGATGTACTTGGTTTTCCGATGAATGAGCACGTCAACGTGACACGTTGATAAAAGATTTAGATTTTAAAGTTGTAATAGTTTGGTGGTTGGTTAAATAAATAAATCAAAAAGCATATATAATTCATAAGGTGAATCATATAGCAGAGTATGTAATATATCCCGTATATATTACATATGAAAATAAGCAATTATATAATTCATATGGTGAATTACATAATAAGACAAACAATCAGATGAATAATTTGAAATATATGATACTTTGCAAATATTGTTTAAGAATATGTGAGTAAATGATTAAACGAAATAATTTGGCACGTTTTAGAAAATCACCATTTAAACAAATAAAAAGTTCTTAGCATAAAAGTAATCGTACGTTTTAAAGTTACAAATCAGGTACACTATGTTTTTAAAGCTTTTACAAGGTAGATGTTAATTACTAGTTGACAATTAAAAATAAAAAATAATATATTTATAATACTATTATATTGTTTCCCAATAGACGTCATGCTAAAATAGTTATCCATTTGTAAAAGTTTAGTTTTCTCCGTTTGTATTATCCAGTTAATTAAATTGTTACAAAATTAACAATCTTTAATTTTATAACAATTAATCAATTTACATCAATCCGTGATGCAACTACTTCGTGTGGATCAATATTATACTAATTAGCGAGACCAAATAATATATGACACATTTATTTAACCATTAACCACCATTTAATCCGATTTTATAATTTATAAAGTCTCGTGTTATATTTATTAGTCAAGTGTATAAACGAAACGAACCCTTGTTGTTTCGCTAAACCAAATGCTCCAACTACATAACCAAACAAACACCCCCTCTGATGTTGTATTCCGCCCTACATACGCCCTGGTTGCGCTAACCAGCCAAACCAAACACCCCCTCCTGAGGTGTAAACTCAGCAAACCAAACGCCCCCTTTTGTCGAAACTAACTTATGCACAACCAAACCGGCCCCCTTTTGGGTGTTTTCTTGATAAACCAAACACCCCTGTTGGGTGTTTTTCTTATCCAAATGCACCATGTTGGGTGTTAACAAGCCAAAACAAACACTCCCTTGTTTGTCTGCTATAAACCTCTTTGGTGGTGGAGGTTTTTACCAACACATGAAACACAACATGAATAAAAAACCCCCGCAGCTATAACAAACCACTAACCACAAAAGCAGTACCCCTTGGTGCTTAGCAAAATCAACGCACCCTATTTGTGGGCTGACCCGACAACCAACGCACCCATTTGGTGCTTTTTCTACAAAAACAAACACCCTCTTAGGGGCTGAGCCGCGCGGTTTTGTTGCACGCTGTAGAGGTGGTGAATAGTGGTGTTGGTGGTTGCGACTGTGGTGTTGGCAGGAGTGAGGAGATGATGACGATGGGTTGTGTAGGCTCGTGCGTGGTAAAACAGCGGGGGGGGGGGTGAGGTGGTAGTATAGTGGCAGCGGCTGCTGCCGCATTTGGTGGTGGGGATGGTGGTGATCGGTGGAGGTGCGTGGCGGCGCGTGGTATAATAGATCGGGTAATGAGAAGCATTTTTGGGCTTGGCCGGAAAACTCGCCGGAAAAGTTTTCCGGCGGCGGCCGACGGTGGCCGGAGGTGGGGCGGCGGTGGCTGCCGGAAATGGGAGAGGAGGGAGTGTTATAGTTGTGTGTGTGTATAAATTGAGATGGAAATGAAATGAAAAAGGGTATAAGTTATATATATATATATATATATATATATATATATATATATATATATATATATATATAAATTATATATATATATATATATATATATATATATATATATATATATATATATAAAATAGATATACTAAAGTGACAAGTCTTTAATAGTATGGGGTTAAAAGTGTAACTTTTTAATAAAGTTTTTATAACTATCGGTTCGGGACTCGTTTGAGCGACTTAACGGACGATTCAACGCATGAAACTTGCGCCATCGTTTTCCAAATTATTTTTCCGATAAAAACGAGTATTTATTTGATAATATTTCATAAATATTTTTATAACATTTATAAAAATATTCGTTATTTATTTAGTGAACTGGTTACGTCTCGTCCGAAAGTAAAACTAGAATTAAACTTTTAACCCGTATATTCGCGTTATCAACGAACGTTTTCGAATAAAATGATGACTAATTTATTAAATATTTTTATTTAATAAAAAGTGTAAATTAAATATAATTTAATTATTTTCTCGTTTCTAAATCTTGCGAGGGCATTTCAGTCACTTTCTGACTGTTTTCAGGTCTCGGTCAAAACTGAAAAGTTTTCAAGAATGTCGTTTTACATCAAATTGCTTTAGAGTCCGAATAACAAAAAAACGTGATTTAGTGGTTCGTTTTTGATACGTCAGCTTATAAATAATATATATATCTTTTTCGTTTTCGAGCCAAATAAGATAAAAATAATTTCCACTTTGAGAAATATAATAATAATTATGATTTATTATTAGAAATAGGTTCTGAAAATTTTACCGGCCACGCGGTAATTATTTTTATTAGACAATAAAACGTCAAAAGTCAAAAAGTCAAAAAGTAAGTCCAGACCACAAAATTCAAAGGGAAAAAAGTCTTTTAAAAATTCGAAATTCTCCGGATGTTACAGTACCTACCCCCTTAAAGAAATCTCGTCCCGAGATTAAATTTGTGTTAACCGTTTGCGTGACCAAGAAAAATTTTAAGGTTTAATAAACCAGTTCTAAACAAAATGCTGATAACTTTATTCAGCAAAATTTAAATGTTTCGACACCTCTTCATATACCAAAAAACTTTTGCAAAAGTTAATGACGAAGTCAGGATGATTTTAATCCATCAACTATGTTATCTCAAAAATATATTACTTTTAGGTCTTATAACTGATATAAAACGCGTTATTGAAGAAATCTCTTGATAGTGACGAATGCGACAAAGGAAAAGTTGTAGGTCCGTTGGTAATGCCAATATAGAGTTTTAATTGTTCAAGGACAGAGTCTAGTCCTCGATACCTATAACGTTCGATGATTAATAACATGCGAGGGCTAATGAATTGTAATTGTCCAACTTAACTTGGCAGTACAAGGATGTCTCCACCAACTAATGTCTTCTTAAGAGTGGCCCAAAAAGAATAGTATTGGAATCTATCTGTTTCGTCGGTAGGTGTTTATCTCGTTAAGGGGAGTTGTTTTTACCTCACATGGATCAGTTGTATCAGATCGGGACCTCTCAGAATCCAGGACCCAACAGCAGCGACCATAACGTCAATATTATAATAAATGGTGATGGGATGCCGAAAATTAGGACATTTCGAGAAACAATATTTCCATAATAACAAGTTTAATAAATGAGAGGGGCTCGCGAGAGAGCTTATACGATAGACGGCTGATTATGGTACTCAGTCGTTAGTTCGATGAATCAGCTCCATTAACTCAAGTGTGTAACAAGTCTGTTAGTTCCACGAACAGTTCGTGATTGCGAGGATTGGCAACGGCAAGAGTAATAACTCAAGAATGAGATAAGGTAGCTCCAAGTGAGGCCTTAAGATTCTGCTGAGTAGTAAGACACGATTGTGTCTCTAGACCTTTTTTAAAACGTATTTTCAGTTGATCGTCAGGATTTCAAGTTCGTACTCGGTCAAATAGAAACCATTCAAGCCACTCATCGTTATAATTTATTATTTGCATAAAGAAGCGTCCCAATTTATGTAAATAATGAATTGATAAACTTATGGTTCGTGACTTCAGATACAATTTCTTTATTTAACTGAAGAGCTCCCAATCCTTTTAAATAAAAGAGGATTATAAATCATACTACTTAATAATTCTGATATAAAAACAAACACCGAACACACAAAGTTTTCAAGGTGGTGAATGACATAACGATGCCGATGCTCTAATGAGTATGGAACGAGTATTTAAAATTCGTCTTCGGAGGCGGGGAGTAAAACAATCGGGGAAAATCGACATAGAGTTTAAGACAGTTAATGAGTACTCGATTTAAGTAAATAAGATAAAGATCTCTATGAACGAATCAGTATAGCGATTATCCATATCAATCTTCCTATTAACAAGTCCCTCACCCCATCCTTACTGTATAAGACTTGCAATACTGATAGATTCAAACAAATCCCATGTAAACAAACTGTTACTGGCTTTGTTAACAAGCGATTTATCATATCATCTCATATTACAAAGCCCCTCCCATACAAACATGTAATACTTAGATTCATACATAATTCCATGTAAACATAATTATGACGATCTTCGTGTAACACAATATAGTATAAAGCTATGAAGAAAAATAATATCCTTAGAGACCATTGTTTAACTCACAATGTCTGAGAACGAAATGAGACCATGTGCAACTCACAATTTCCTAAGAAGTAAATGGAGACATTGTATAACTCACAATGTCTGAGTATAATTGAGACCATTTTGCAACTCACAATGTCCTTAAGAAATGCTACTCAGGTATTTATATAAATATTACTCTATATAAATAAAACGTGCGATATCCGCAAAAGAATGTAAGCAATATAGTACATATATTATGTCACATAAGCACATAATGCAGTCACGTAAGAAAGCACATAAGCAAAGTAACGTGTATGCAACTTTAGAAAATGTTTGAGTGTGAATGCAATTCTTTGTGAAAACTTATAGTCTAGGTAAAATATGCAACCTAGTATCTCTCCTTAACCATGGCTTCTGATACCAAACTTAAACAACCCCCAAAAAGTTGTCGCAGGCGGAAGATATGTCAGGGGAGAGTTACTTTCAAAATACACAATCGCTAGCTATCAAGAGAACGACCTCTAAAAGTTTCTTTGAAAACAATCGTCGTAGATTTTCTGAAACAAAATAATAGTTGTCCCATAATTGCATCACCATTTTGTAAAAACATGAATGTAAAAAGACTCCAATGCACAATCAATAAATTCCAAGCATCAATTATACCTAAGAAAAAACGATGCTTAAAAGTGTCAACAATTAAAGTGGTGAGTTCATAGAGTTTTGTAAGTATAAAATTTAAATAGTTGGAATCCAAAGATTTATAAAATATGTAGTATGATTATTTCTATCTTAAATAATCGCCAAAAGGTAAGAGTAAATGTAGAACCAAAAGAAGTTAAGTGTTTTTTAAGCATTGCCGCGCAATATAAATGAATGTGTTCAGAAAATTAGTAATGCTCAATAAGTAGTAATGGTACAAGGGAGATCCATATGATTTTTCCAAAATGAAAGGGTCTACTATAACCAATACAGTACCACATAATAATAACAACTGTTGCACTAAGCTCATGACACTAAAGCTCGACATATATGATGCAAATTCAACATAAGTCACAAAAAATGTGCCCGTGTATATGCTCAAACCCGTCTAACACACACATCCAAATTGTTTCCCGACATTGTATTCATTCGTTGTTTTAGTACCGTCGAAACAAGAGACGCTACACACCGCTCACAGGGATGTACAAATACCCAAATAGAACTATTTATACACTCGCTGCTTCCTTAACCGTTCCTCCGGTCAAGAATTTAAATAGTTCAAGATAGTGGTGCAATGGTGTGTTTTATGTACTATAGGCAAACACTTAAACAGGAGATATAACCGAAAACACTTGTGTCCAATAAAATAACCATGTATTCATAAACAAGCTTTTGAGTACTTAAATCCATCAGTAGAAAAGCGATATGATAAAAATCAGTCATTGAGCATGTAATGAGTATGTAAACAATGTATCGTAAACCGTGTATGCAAATGAGTAATTTGACAAAGTATGAAACCAATTTGTGATCAAACCATGTAAATAGCGTTTGTAATGAATTTGCAAAATCACGTATGTAACAGATATTGGCAAACGAACATGTTAAACATTGTATTGGATCAAGTATTCTCCCTCGAGATTGTAAAGCAAAGTAAAACAAGTGAAAAGAGGGTCTATAACCTCACATCGATGTTGTAAGAACTATTGGCGTGGAAAAATGCCACATATTAAGCACAGCATAACGGAAACCAGAATGGCTCGATCAAGAAGTTGCAGCTTAACTTAATGGCTAAGACCCACTAGCCTAGGATGATGTACTTGGTTTTCCGATAAATGAGCACGTCAACGTGACACGTTCATTAAAGATTTAGATTTAAAGTTGGAATAGTTTGGTGGTTGGTTAAATAAATAAATCAAAAAGCATATATAATTCATAAGGTGAATCATATAGCAGAGTATGTAATACATCCCGTATATATTACATATGAAAATAATCAATTATATAATTCATATGGTTAATTACATAATAAGACAAACAATCAGATGAATAATTTGAAATATATGATACTTTGCAAATATTGTTTAAGAATATGTGAGTAAATGATTAAACGAAATAATTTGGCACGTTTTAAAAAACCACCATTTAAACAAATAAAAAGTTCTTAGCATAAAAGTAATCGTACGTTTTAAAGTTACAAATCGGGTACACTATGTTTTGTTATTTTTTTTTTTTAAAGCTTTTACAAAGGTTATGATGCTAATTTCTAGTTGACAATTATAAAATATAAAATAATATTTTATAATCTATTATATTGTTTCCTTGACGGTTTGCTAAAATAGTTATCCCATTTGTAAAAGTATAATTTCCGTTTGTTTATCCAGCTATAATGCGAAATGCGTATACAAATTAACAATCTTTAATTTATATAATTTAATCATTTTTCAATCAATCCGTGTTGCAATCTACTCGTGTGATCAATATATATAATTAGGCGAGACTAAATAATATATGACACATTTATTTAACCATTAACCACCATTTAATCCGGTTTTATAATTTATAAAGTCTCGTGTTATATTTATTAGTCAAGTGTATAAACGAAACGAACCCTTGTTGTTTCGCTAAACCAAATGCTCCAACTACATAACCAAACAAACACCCCCTCATGTTGTTTTCTGCCCAACCAAACCCCTGTTGGCGCTAACAGCCAAACCAAACACACCTCTCCTGGTGTAACTCAGCAAACCAAACGCCCCCTTTTGTCGAAACTGCACAACCAAACGCCCCCTTTTGGTGTTTTCTGTTGATCCAAACACCCCTGCTGGGTGTTTTCTTATGCCAAATGCACCATGTTGGGTGTTAACAGCCAAAACAAACACACCCTTGTTGGCTGCTATAAACCTCTTTGGTGGTGGTGGTTTTACCACCGAAACACAACCGGAATAAAACACCCCTCGCTGCTATAACAAACCACACGCACCCCTTGGTGCTTAGCAAAATCAAACGCACCCTATTTGTGGTGGCGACCCTGACAAGAGGACGCACCCTTGTGGTGTTACTATTTAATCAAACACACCCTTGTCGATGGCTAATAAAACCACATACACCCTTGGCGGTGTTGCTGTGGTGGTGGTGGTGTTGGTGCGGTGATGGAAGTGTTGGTGGTGCGACTGTGGTGGCGGCAGAGGTGAGGAGATAATGACGATGGTGGTGTAGGTTGTGGCGTGGTGATAGCGGGGTGAGGTGGTAGTATAGTGGCAGCGGTTGCTGCCGTATTTGGTGGTGGAGATGGTGGTGATCGGTGGAGGCGCGTGGCGGCGTGTGGTATAATAGATCGGGTAGATCGGGGAATGAGAAGCATTTTTGGGCTTGGCCGGAAAACTCGCCGGAAAAGTTTTCCGGCGGCGGCAAACGGTGGCCGGAGGTGGGGCGGCGATGGCTGCCGGAAATGGGAGAGGGGAGAGTGTTTGTTCATGTGTGTGTGATTTGTTATAAAAATGAAATGAAAAAAAAAGGGGTATAAGATATATATATATATAATATTATATATATATATATATATATATATATATATATATATATATAAATTATATAAATGAAAAAAAATGATATAAATTATATATATATAATAAAAGTTTTAAAATTTTTGAATAGTTGTTAATAGTTGAGGGTTAACTTTGTAAATACTTCACAGGGACCTAACGTGTAACTTTTGTTAATTATTGATTCGGGACTCGTTTGAGGTACTTAACGGAGGAATTAAAATACGAAACTTGCGCCATTGTTTTCCAAACAATTTTTCTGATAAAAATGAGTATTCGCTTGATAATATTTCATAAATATTTTATAACATTTAATAAAATATTTGTTATTCATTTGGTGAACCGGTTACGTCTCGTTCAAAAGTAAAAATAGAAATAAATTTTTAACTCGTATATTTGCGTTATCTACAAACGTTACTGAATAAAATGATACCAATTTATTAAATATTTTTATTTAATAAAAAGTGTAAACTAATCATAATTTAATTATTTTCTCGTTTCTAAATCTTGCGAGGGTATTTCAGTCACTTTCTGACTGTTTTCGGGTCTCGGTCAAAACTAAAAAGTTGTTCGGAATATCGTTTTACATCAAATTGCTTTAGAGTCCGAATAACAAAAACGTGATTTAGTGGTTCGTTTTTGATACGTCAGCTTATAAATAATATATATCTTTTTCGTTTTCGAGCCAAATAAGATAAAAATAATTTCCACTTTGAGAAATATAATAATAATTATGATTTATTATTAGAAATAGGTTCTGAAAATTTTACCGGCCACGCGGTAATTATTTTTATTAGACAATAAAACGTCAAAAGTCAAAAAGTCAAGTCAGACCCGAAAAGTCAAAGGGTAAAATAGTCTTTTAAAAATTCGAAAATTCTCGGATGTTACAGTACCTACCCCTTAAAGAAATCTCGTCCCGAGATTAAATTTGTGTTAACCGTTTGCGTGACCAAGAAAAATTTTAAGGTTTAATAAACCAGTTCTAAACATAATGCTGATAACTTTATTCAGCAAAATTTAAATGTTTCGACACCTCTTCATATACCAAAAACTTTGGCTAAGTTTGACCAGGATATTTAATCCATCCAACTAGGTATCTCAAAAATAATATTACTTTAGGTCTTATAACTGATATAAACGCGTTATGAAGAAATCTCTTGATAGTGACAGCGTCAAAGGAGAAAGTGTAGTCGCGTTGGTATGCCAATATAGAGTTTTAATTGTTCAAGGACAGAGTCTAGTCCTCGATACCTATAACGTTCGATGATTAATAACATGCGAGGCTAATGAATGTAAGTGTCCAACTTACTTGGCAGTACTAGGATGTCTCACAACCTAAGTCTTCCTACTAGTGGCCCGAAATGAATAGTTCGACTATCTGTTTCGTCGGTAGGTGTTTATCTCGTTTAAGGGGAGTTGCATTACCTATTGGATAAAGTTGTATCAGTCGGGACCGCTCCAGGACCCAACAGCAGCGACCATAACGTCAATATTATAATAAATGGTGATGGGATGCCGAAAATTAGGACATTTCGAGAAACAATATTTCCAGAATAAAGTTTAATAAATGAGAGGGGCTCGCGAGAGAGCTTATGCGATAGACGGCGGATTATGGTACTCAGTCGTTAGTTCGATGAATCAGCTCCATTAACTCAAGTGTGTAACAAGTCTGTTAGTTCCACGAACAGTTCGTGATTGCGAGGATTGGCAACGGCAAGAGTAATAACTCAAGAATGAGATAAGGTAGCTCCAAGTGAGGCCTTAAGATTCTGCTGAGTAGTAAGACACGATTGTATCTCTAGACCTTTTTAACGGATTTCAGTGATCGTCAGGTTCAAGTTCGTACTCGTGTCATATTGGATACCATTAAGCCCACTCATTTATAATTTATTATTTGCATAAAGAAGCGTCCCAATTTATGTAAATAATGAATTGATAAACTTATGGTTCGGTGACTTATCAATTTTCTTTTTTAACAGAAGAGGCTTCCCAAACCTTTTAAAATAAAAGAGATTATAAATCATCCTACATAATAATTTCTGATATAAAACACCGTACATACACAAAGTTTTCAAGGTGGTGAATGACATAACGATGCCGATGCTCTAATAGTATGAACGATAATTAAAACATCGACTTCGAGACGGGGGATTAAAACAATCAGTGGAAGAATACGATCACTAAGAGTTTTAAGACAGTTAATGAAGTATCATTAGAGTAAATAGAAAAGATCTTCTATGAACAAATCAGTATAGCGATTATCCATTATCAATCTTGACCTATTACAAG
Source organism: Tanacetum coccineum (assembly GCA_026074375.1). Taxonomy (NCBI): domain Eukaryota; kingdom Viridiplantae; phylum Streptophyta; class Magnoliopsida; order Asterales; family Asteraceae; genus Tanacetum; species Tanacetum coccineum. Next base: position 11,648 of record BQNB010065935.1, on the reverse strand, counting down.
TCCCCCGCCCTACAAGACTTGCATCCTTAGATTCATACAATTAATCCAAGTAAACAGAACCTGTGACGGGCTTTTGTTCACCTAGCAATTATCATATCAATCTACATATTACAAGCCCCGCCCATACAAGACTTGTAATACTTAGATTCATACATAATTCCATGTAAACAAAATTATGACGGTCTTCGTGTAATACAATATAGTATAAAGCTATGAAGAAAAATAATATCCTTAGAGACCATTGTTTAACTCACAATGTCTGAGAACGAAATGAGACCATTGTGCAACTCACAATGTCTAAGAAGTAAGATGAGACCATTGTATAACTCACAATGTCTGAGGTATAATTGAGACCATTGTGCAACTCACAATGTCTTAAGAAATGCTCTGGTATTTATATAAATAACTCTTATATAAATAAACGTGCGATATACGCAAAATTAAGTAAAGCAAATACTAGATACATACTATGTAATCTCCACATAAGCTCTTAACAGGCACGTAATGTAAGCACATAAGCAAGTAACGTGTATGCACTTTGAAAATGTTTGATGTGATGCAATGTTTGTGAAAACGGTTATAGTCTAGGGTAAAATATGCAACCTAGTTCTCTATAACCTTGGCTCTGATACCAATCTGTAACACCCCCAAAAATGTGTCGCAGCGGAAATATGTCAGGGGGCGTTACTTCATAATACACAGCGCTAGATACAAGAGAACGACCTCTAAATGTGTCGTTTGTAAAACAATCTCGTTGATTTTCTGAAATCAAAATAATAGTTGTCCCATAATTGCATCACCATGAAAAACTTGAATGTAAAGACTCCAATGCACATCAAATAATCCAAGCATCAAATTCAACTAAGAAAAACAGCTTACTATTGTCCAACAGTTAAAGTTGGTGAGTTCATAGAGTTTTGTAAGTATAAATGTAATTGTTGGAATCCAAAGATTTATAAAACATGAATGCATTATTTTCAATCCTTATAATAATTCGCCAAAAATTGTAAGAGTAACTTGAGAACCAAAAGAGTTTAGATGTTTATTGCTTGCCCAATAGAATGAAATGTGTTCAAGAATAGTAATGTTCAATAAGTAGTATGGACAGTGAGATCGTTGATTTTCCAAAATGTATGGGTCTACTATAACAAATACAGTACCACATAAATAATATCTTACGTTCCACTAAGCTCATGACACTAAAGCTCGAGAAAAAAAACATATATGTTATGCAATTTAATGCACAAATTGTGCCCGTGTATATGATTCCAAACCCGTAAACATCCAAATATGTTCCGACATGTATGCATCTGTTGTTTCCAGTAACAAGTCAAAACTAGTGAGCGCTACTCACCCCCGAAACAGGGATGTCCAATTCCAAATAAGATCCATTAATACACTCAGCGCTTCCTTAACCGGTCTCCGGTCAAAGAATTAACATTTCATGATAGTAGGGCAATGGTGGGTTATGTTACTAGCAAACACGTAAACAGAGATGAATAACCGAAAACACTTGTGTCCAAAAAAATAATACCATTGTAAATCATAAACAGCTTTTGAGTACTTAAATCCATCAGTAGAAAAGAGTATGATATAAATCAAGTAATTGAGCTTGTAATGAGTATGTAAACAATTTCGTAAACGTGTATGCAAATGAGTAAGTGACAAAGTATGAAACCAATTTGTGATCAACCATGTAATTGCGTTTGTAATGAATTGCAAAATCAAGTATGTAAAAGATATTGCAAACGAATATGTAAACAAGTTGTATTGAGCATGTATTCTCCCCCGATATTTTGTAAAGCAATTGTAAAACAAGTGAAAGAGGGGCTATAAACTCACATCGATGTTGAAGAACGATTGGCGGGAAAATGCACATATTAAGCACAACATAACGGAAACCAGAACGGCTCGATCAAGAAGTTGCAGCTTAACTTAATGGCTAAGACCCACTAGCCTAGGATGATGTACTTGGTTTTCCGATGAATGAGCACGTCAACGTGACACGTTGATAAAAGATTTAGATTTAAAGTTGTAATAGTTTGGTGGTTGGTTAAATAAATAAATCAAAAAGCATATATAATTCATAAGGTGAATCATATAGCAGAGTATGTAATATATACCGTATATATTACATATGAAAATAAGCAATTATATAATTCATATGATGAATTACAAAATAAGACAAACAATCAGATGAATAATTTGAAATATATGATACTTTGCAAATATTGTTTAAGAATATGTGAGTAAATGATTAAACGAAATAATTTGGCACGTTTTAGAAAATCACCATTTAAACAAATAAAAAGTTCTTAGCATAAAAGTAAATCGTACGTTTTAAATTACACATATCATAGTAACACTGTGTTTTTAAGCTATTAACCAAAGGTTATGATGTTAATTTCTAGTTGACAATTATAAAATATAAAAATAAATTTAAAATCCTATTATAAGTGTTCCTTGACTGTTTTGCAAAAATAGTACCCATTTGTAAAAGTATAGTTTCCGATTGTTTATCCGGTTATTGAAATGTTACAAATTAACAATCTTTAATTTATATAATTTAATCATTTTTCAATCAATCCGTGTTGCAATCTACTCGTGTGATCAATATATATAATTAGGCAAGACTAAATAATATTTGACACATTTATTCAACCATTAACCACCATTTTAATCCGGTTTTATAATTTTAAAAAGTCTCATGTTATATTTCCATAGTCAAGTGTATAAACGAAACGAACCCTTGTTGTTTCGCTAAACCAAATGCTCCAACTACATAACCAAACAAACACCCCCCTCATGTTGTTTTCTGCCCAACCAAACGCCCCTGTTGACGCTAATAGCCAAACCAAACACACCTCTCCTGGTGTAACTCAGCAAACCAAACGCCCCCTTTTGTCGAAACTGCACAACCAAACGCCCCCTTTTGGTGTTTTCTGTTGATCCAAACACCCCTGTTGGGTGTTTTCTTATGCCAAATGTACCATGTTGGGTGTTAACAGCCAAAACAAACACACCCTTGTTGGCTGCTATAAACCTCTTTGGTGGTGGTGGTTTTACCACCGAAACACAACCGGAATAAAACACCCCTCGCTGCTATAACAAACCACACGCACCCCTTGGTGCTTAGCAAAATCAAACTCAACCCAATTTTTGCGCTGACCCGACAACCCAACCACCCATAATGGTCTTTTTCTGCTACAAAAACAAAAACACCCTCATAGGGTCGAGTCTAGGCCGCGACGGCTGTGCCGACTGTAGAGGTGGAGATATAGGTGTTGTGTGCGACTGAGGTGGTGGCATGGTGATGGAGATTATGACATGGTGGTGTTGTTGTGGCGTGGTGACACTGGGTAGGTGGTAGAATATAGGCAGCGTCTGCTGCCGTATTGGTGGAGGGTAAGGTGGTGGATCGGTTTGGAGGTGCGTGGCGGCGCGTGGTATAATAGATCGGGTAGATCGGGTAATGAGAAGCATTTTCTGGGCTTGGAACGAAAACTCGCACGGAAAAGTTTTCTGCTTGCGGCCGACTGTGGCCGAAGTGGGGCTTGCGGTGGCTGCCGAATGGAGGATGAGGGAGTGTTTATAGTTATGTGTGTGTATAAATTGAGATGGAAATGAAATGAAAAAGGTATAAGTTATATATATATATATATATATATATATATATATATATATATATATATATATATATATATATATATATATATATATATATATATATATATACTAAAGTGACAAGTCTTTAATAGTATAGGGTTAAAAGTGTAACTTTTTAATAAAGTTTTTATAACTATCGGTTCGGGACCCGTTTGAGCGACTTAACGGACGATTCAACGCATGAAACTTGCGCCATCGTTTTCCAAATTATTTTTCCGATAAAAACGAGTATTTATTTGATAATATTTCATAAATATTTTTATAACATTTATAAAAAATATTCGTTATTTATTTGTGAATCTGGTTACGTCTCGTCCGAAAGTAAAAGTAGAATAAACTTATTAAACCGTATATTCGCGTTATCAACCGAAACCGTTATCGAATAAAATGATTGAACATAATTTATTAAATATTTTTTATATTTAATAAAACATTGTAAATTAAATATAATATAATTATTTTTTCGTTTCCTAAATCATGCGAGGGCATTTCATCACTTTCTGACTGTTTTCAGGTCTCACAAAAACTGAAAGTTTTCAAATAATAGTCTTTTACATCGAAATTGCTTTAAGAGTCCAATAACAAAAAAACGTGATTTAGTGTTCGTTTTTTGATACGTCAGCTTATAAAATAATATATATATCTTTATCGTTTTTCGAGCAAATAAGATTAAAAATAAATTCCACTTTGAGTAATATAATAATAATTATATATATTATTTGAAATAGGTACTGAAAATTTTAACACCGCCAAGCGTAATTGTTTTTATAAAGACAAGAAAACATCAAAAGTCAAAAAGTCTAGGCAGACATAACCAAAATTCAAAGGGTAAAATATGGACTATTATAAAATTCGAAAATTCTCATGGATGTACAAAGTAATACCTCATACGAAAGAACAATGTCGCTACTATAAGGAGCAATATTATGGAGGAGTTTTTTGAAATTTATGAAGACGAAGTAACATAGAAGGGGCATGAGTCTAACTTAAAGACTCGTTAATAAACAAAAGTGCTTGTCAGGAGACAACTCATCCTTTATTTAATGAACTTTTCTTTTTGCATTAGTTGGTTTGCATGTTTCTTACTTTGTTTTACAGAATCCAGAAGCTAAGAGGCAATTATCGAGACTGGCTCAACTCAAAATCATGTGGTAACCTTGTTGAATTTGCAGCAGTTACGGCGTAACGAATTTAGTTTACGCCGTAACCACTATAGTTATGACGTAAACCATTTCATGGTTACGCCGTAACACTTTAAAACTTAAAAATTTTACCACTTGATTACGACGTAACCATTGGAGTTACGCCGTAACCTCCTTCTGAATCCTTAAAAATTTAAGTTTTAAACATGTCTAAACCTTGTACACATAAATAGACTTTGTGGGTATGTTCTCTGGAAGCCCTCACGAGACTAAACTCGTCAACTTGGGCCACCAAGTGGTTTAAAAGGCTTGTTGCATATGCTAAATGCAACTGTGATTCTTACGAAAGTGAGTTAGGTTTGTATTTCTTGTACACTTCATAATTCTAGTAGAATGATTTTATGCTTTGGTTTGTTTTTGTGATCACAGGGGATAAAGAGCTCGCGAGAAGACGAAAATAATCTAAAGATTTCTGCAAAATTTTTAATTTCGAAGCAATGCTCAAGGAGTTTCTTGTCTTAATTCTACTATTTCCTTTTTATTTCATTTCCTTAATATACAATAGGGACATTGTACAAATCAAGTGGGGGATGGGAGTAGAATTAATACTTTACTTATGTTTTGCCTTCGATTTTCTAGTTTTCTTTGAAAATTATGCCAATTTTAAAAAATTTAACAAATTTTTCTTAAATAACTAGAATTAATCTTTGCCGAATGTACATTATCCTTTATTATTACTTGGTCTGATTTATGCCAAATACTCCGTTTCCATTATATTACTTAAAAATCCACCAAAATATTGAGTCTGCCGGTAGTATTGGAGACTTTAGAACTTGGCATGTACATCATTTCAAGACCTAATTGATTAGTAGGAATAGATAGTTCAAGAAGGCAACACTTAAAAAATCACCCAAATAGCCTATTTGTGTGTGTTTATCGACTTGTTACACAGACTTGTCGACCTCCCGTGATAAAACCTTTTGTTGCACTCATTATTAGTGCAAAATACCCCTAGATCACCCTTTTTAAACCAATCTATGTTTTCACCCTACTCTATATGTTTCATTACACCATTTCACCTTAGCCTATCCTGTAGTCTTTATTTTATTTTTGTTGAAATCTCTGGCTACTTAAGTCCATGTTTCGAGGGGAATGAGAACGAGAATTATATGCATTTGTGGAAGACCAATCAGTTATGATCTATAAAGACCCCCCTATATCACCACTTTTGACATTGTTTATCTCAAGTGGGGGGATGTGCGTATAATATCGGATGTTGCAGGGGCAATAATTAAAGATATAAACTCATATAACATTTGCATATTTATCATGAAGAAAATGAAGAAAAGAGGGTGAAACAAAAAAGTCACCCATGTGCTAAAAAATGTAAAGATGACGCGAAATAAAAATTAAAAAATAGAGCTAGTAGCCCATTATTGCGCAAAGACATCTCAGTAATTATGAAGAATGGAGCTAATAGCCCATTATTACACCAAGTCATCCCAATACTCATGATGAATGGAGCTAGTAGCCCATTAATGAAGATCAGATTTTCAGACCTAGACTCTTAGACTCATGGATGGACAGTGGCTAGTTATGACAACCATAGATTACTTTAGACTATTTGTTTTGTGTTTTTATATTATCAACCTTTAAATGTGTATCCCATGTCTATCCTAACCCCTTTATCACCCCTTTAAAATCATATTACCCTTGTTGCTTTTAAGAATTATTTAGACCCTAATTCTAACTGGTGCAGATTTGTGTACTTTCCAAGCTTATGATAGAATACATTCTATGACTGTGCAATTGAGTGATCATCCCGAAAAATGAAACACTTAGACTAGTGGAGAGCTAAGTGACTTTTTATCCTCTTTTCGTGACGTGTTCGGCTTTGATGTTTTCTAGCATAAGAGTTTTATAAATTCATTTCTTAAAGTTATTCTCGAGAAATCTTTTTATGAAATGTTCTAACAGGTTCTACTTGAAGGCAAGCAGAAGTCAAGTGGGGGGATATTTGATAACATTAAATATTTAATACTTTTTGGTGGCAAAATACCCCCTATATTACCTGCAAATGTTTCGCTAACACTCGAAAACGAGATATTTTCTATCATTTTGTAATTTTTAGGTGAAACAGGAAAGTGACAAGAAACAAGGGAAAAAGGACTCAAAGTGTAAATATTTCAAGAATGTTACGGTGTAACCAAAAATGGTTACACCATAACATATATTAAGCAAGTACGAAGATCAAGGACAAGGTTACGGCGTAACATCATATCTAGTTACGTCGTAAACAAGAATTTAGAAGGAAATCTTGCCCAAGATAGGGTTACGACGTAACACCCTTTATGGTTACGCCGTAACCATGAAGATCTACAAATATGAAAGGAAGATCACGTACTTATGGACATTATTTGAAGGTTACTGCGTAACACCATATTTGGTTACGCCATAACAACTACTTAAATATGGAATGTCGTGTAAGAGGGTAACGACATAACACACTTATCAGTTACGCCGTAACAAGTTTGATACCTATAAATAGAGGCCTCATTCAAGCTATTCCGACATTACTTCCTCCACAACCAATTGGAGAGGCGACAAAGGCTTCCAACCTTCGAAGAATTCCACCTGGAGTCCAAGGGAGATCACACTTTATTTATTTTTTGTATTTAATCGTTCAAATACGAATATCGTAAGAATTATAAGTTTTCAATCTATGATTTCTTCTATTTCTTGCTCTGTTTCCGTTACCATAAGCGGCTAAGCACTTAAAGTGATGGCCTAGTTATGTAGTTACTTTTGTTATGATTGTTTCCTGTTAGATTATGGTTTTGTTAGATATTCCTTGACTATCGTGTAACCTTGGGTTTTAGTAGTACGGGTGGTTTGGACCTGGCTTGCCCCATTATTAGATTATTTAGTCAATATGGGATCCATCAGGTACTAGGGAGGATCACTAACTCCTTACCTAGTATAGAAACTAACCGGTCTCCGCACTTATCACTCAATATACTTAAAAAGAACAGGAACTCTTTCAGAGAGGGTTAATAATCTGCATAGGTTATTATATAAGTTTTGGGAATAGTTGGGATTAATCACTACAACCTGGATAACCTACCTCCCAGACGATTTGGGACTGATTCAGAATCGCAGGGAGTATAGGATAGACTATATATGCATATTCAAGTCTATCGACCTTAGAAACCACTAATGAAACCATAGTTCAACATTGCACAGGAAAGCTTTTTTATAACAGTAGTAATGAAGTAACTAGGTTAGCACGTTTTCTCTCCTTATATCTTTAAATCTTTTAATTTTCAGTTATTTATTTTATTGTTATTTATTTTAAATCAACTCAAAAACCATTTTCAAAACGTGACATTTCAAATTAAAACTAATAACAACTTAGCTCTTGGGACGACCTCGGATTTACCATTCTGTACTACCCACTATCAGGTTCTCTGCCCGTTAGTAGGTTGTCAGATACATCGAGTTTTATAAGTTTAAAACTTGGTAAAAATATATTTTAAAATAAAATACGCATCAATTTTTCATATAAATGTTGTACAAGGGACAATTAGGCACTAAATTGACCCAACAATCTCCCCTTATTTGGATAGAAAAATAGCCTAAGTTTGATCAGAATTAAGTGAGCATCATGGCTTCTTCTTACACTGAATTACAACAAAATAAAAGGTATAAAGCTTGAATTTTTGTTGTAGAAGTGAAGCTCTTGCTAAGGCCTTCTTCAGTTTCTGCACCGCTAAATAAACTAAAGTGAAGGTGTTACTTAATCTTCTAAGTGCCTGAAGAACTGAAGCTGAAGTATCTTCAGCAAACACAAGCTAAACTTTCTTCAGCTTGTTTATACTTAGGAGATTTTATGTTTAAATCTACTGAGAGACTGAAGGGCTTAGGAACTAACCCAACAATCTCCCCCTATTTGAATATACAAATAGCCTAAGTTAAAATCAGTAGTAAGTAAGCATAATGGCTTCTTCTTACTCTAAGTGACAACAATAAAATACAAATAGTTGTATACCTTGTTGTAGATGTTGCTGAAGTTCTTTAGTTTTTCTTGGAGATTCAGTTTAGTTTCTGACTGGGTTCGGTGTTAGTTTTGTGACTGGTTCAACGTCCAAGATTTAATTCCCTAAAGTTTTAAAACTGAAGGGGGTTCAGTTCAGCTTCAGCCACCGGTTCAGCTTCAGCGACCGGTGATGGGGGTTAAGCTTTGGATTGGGTTCAAACCTGAAGGTTTCAAAACTGAAGGGGTCACTTCAGCTCGGAGGTTCAGTTTGGAAGTGTGGTTTTAGTTTTGACCAGGTTCGTGAGTAGGGTTCGGGTTTGAATTTGTGACCCATCACTTGAAGTTGATATTGTGTGTGACTTGTACACGTGATCCACTTGTACACGTGATCTACCTAACTATTAAACCCACTAATATATAAATGGAACCCATAAGGCCCACTTATATTTACTCATATAAGTACAAGTGGGGTCAGTTTTTTTGTTTAAACTGGTTACACACACATATGTATCCATACCCACTTAATCCCATCCACGATCCACACCCCTTTTTTAGTTTCTTATAAAACTGAAAAACCATATATTCGATATTACTTTTTCAGTTCCAACAAAAACTGAACAACAGCCTTTTCATCTCTTCAGTTTTAGAGATACTTATAGGTTAGTGATTCCACTTCAGAACCTTTAATCCTAAAACAAAAGAAACAATCCACGTCATCCATATCATCCTCCCATCTCTTGAGAGCTCGAATCTTGATAACCATTGCCACTCAACTCCTACCCATTTACACTTATCCGCTCCCATTTACTCATTTTTCTTGAGCTTGGGATTTGGGTTTTTCGGTAGATGATGAATACTAAATTTTTAAGATCTGGGTTGGGTCATCCTGGGTTGTTCGTGGGTTTTTTTGTTTTGTTCGTGATGAAGGTTAGGATATGGGGGTGGATAGGGATAATGGGGTAGAGCGAAGTAGTTGTTGTGGGGAGGAGGTGAGTGAGTGTTGTGTAGTAGATATGGGGATTGTTGGTGGTTGGGGGTATGTGGTGGTCTTTGGTCTTTAGGTGCTGTAGCGTGTGTGGTCATGAGAGTCAAGGAGAGGTCTGGACATTGGGCGATCAGTTTCAAGTAGATAGATTTAGGTTATCTTGGGTGGGGATTCGTAGTAGGCACGGTTGAAAGCATATACAGTCTGAGAGGGTAGAGTGTTCACACGGAGGTTGATCTAGAAATGTGACGCGACACGATAAGATAACAGGATCCTATGATTAAACTTTTTCATAATAGTACAAGCGTGGCAGATAGAGAGTTTTTAGAAGTATGATGGGAGGTTGATCTTGACTAGTTACTGTTGGGATCTGAGAACACATGGCGTACTATTTTCCATTCTAACAGATATTTTGCCAATAGACGACTGACTAGTGATCTAGAAGGCTTACTGTTGTGCCGTATAAAACGTTGATATTAGATCTTTCTAGCGCTAATATGGAACGTCTACATAAGATACGTGACGATTGGAATAGTGGTAAGGAGAAGGTGACAGTGAATCTGAGTTTAGATGTGGGTTATGATTTGTTTCTTGTTTTGAAGGTGTGATGTGAATGGGTTTTGATTATTGGTGTGAGTGATAATTTTTTTTGTGTTTTTGTGAATGATGGAGATGATTTTAGATCTGGTTTTTGGAATTTGATAATCTTATCTTGTTGGTCAAATAATATTTTTTATGTGTGTGGTTGTTAGTTTAAAGCTGAAAGGTTGGCTCTTCAGTTTTCGTAACAGAGGGTGTTTTGGGTTGTGTTTTAGCTTTTAGTAAAAATAAGTGTATATCTCCCTTTCAAAATTTGCAACAGCAGTAGCAATTTTTAAAGATTCTACACTTAAATTTTGACCTAGCTCAAATGCTATTAGTATTCTTTCAAAAGGATCTGGATCATAAGAATAATCCATAGGCTCTTGATACCACTTTTTGGTCCCTATAATCGTACAAACATATGAAATATATTTTAACACGAGACCGATAAGATACTAATAACATAATTTGTACTTTTCAACGTTTAACTCTTTGTTGATATATCTATACCAAAGAATTATGCCCGGTTGTTGGCGGAACAACAACCGGGATAGAGTGACAAATAAACTCTCCTAATATGAACCACAAACATCTTGGCTTAGTGTGTTCTAGGAGAGGATCAAACACTATCAACTAATATATTTTGTATTTTTGTGTTTGTTTAGGAATTGATAACTATCTACACTTACAACCTGATACTTATAAAAGAAAATGTCTCACAAAAGTCTAAGCAACCACTCATGTCCTTTGTCTTCTTTTTCTTCTTTTACTTTTGGGTAAAGTAAGCATTATGTGCAGCTATGTGCACTTTCATCAAAGGACAAAAGCAAATAGTTAATTTAACTATTTGGTTTTTAGCTACTCTTGTACTTTTGTCTTCCGTTGCTTTTAGCTTTAAGAAGTTCCTGCCAATGTCTTCAGGTTATATTCTTTCAGAGATAGTCTTCAGGGAGTTAGTAAGTTATTGTCAACACTTACTAACTCCATCATCCTGATCTTGGTCCTTTCTTCACTCGTTGAGATCTGCCTCAGGTTGTGCCGAGTCTTTTCTTCAGACTCTAAAGGACTTCTTGAGGATGACTCGCTGAACATATTTATGTTCAGCGACTTGTTTTTCTACTTAGGATATTTTTCATACAAATCATGTACAAGGGACGATTAGGCACTAAATTGACCCAACAATCTCTTCCTATTTGGATAAAAAAATAGCCAAAGTTTGATCAGTAGTAAGTGAGCA
>BQNB010065934.1:2108-34758 GCA_026074375.1 Tanacetum coccineum | reverse complement strand
TTTCGCAACTTTATAGAATTTACGACCAGTTTTTTATCCTGACAATTTATTGAGAAGTGCAGTACAAAATCCGAAAAATCAAACCAAAACAGACAAAACCAAACCAGATGAAAAACTGACGAAGACAACTTTGATTTTTGAAAAAACCGAATGTTAGAGGCGGTTTTTAATTACATATGAAAAACCGAACCAAAATCCGTCCCCCAACATCTATATATTTTCAAATGAACTACAATAATCTTTTCCAATTAACTATTCCAACGAAAGATTTGGTATATCTTTTCGACTTTTAATGTATATGACAGATCACATTGTTCGTTGTGACAAAACTTGCGATTAAATTATGAAGTATTCCGATTTCATTTTCTTTGTTATATTTTTTTTGAACGATGATATTACTGGAACACTAGTAAGAAGTTAGACAAGATAAAAAAATGTTTGAATCTTGGCTGTAAAAAAAGTTTATTTTTCTTTGAATATAATTTAACGTTAGATTCAAAAAAAAGCTAGACAAGGTATTACAAACCAGAAATACTAGAATTTTTCATCCAAGAAGCCCAGTTGAATTTAGTTTTACAACGACTAGAACATCAATTAAAAAATAAACGAACAATATCGTCAAAAAGGAAATATTTTCTAGGATGGCCCTTTCCAAAAAGCATCTGATTTCTGAATATCCAAACAAGCCACAAATTCACATAGAAACTCCTTCAAGAACATCCTTTAAGTTCTTAGACAAACGGATGTTGTTTAACCAATTAAGCCATTCATCATATAAACGAATCTCAGGATCATCAAGCTCCCACCAACACATCAGTTTACTCCTCACTTGACGAGCCAAAGAACACGAGAACAAAAGGTGAGACGTGGACTCAACTGCCACATTACATAAATGGCATACGATGGAGGGAATCTCCAAATCTCTAAGAGAAAGATTCAACCGAGTTGGGAGACTATCCAAACGAAGTCTCCAGGCGAACACATTTACCTTAATGCGAATAACTTTCACCTATCTCAAAGGTACGTCATCCACGTTTAAAAAAGCATCATCTATCAAGTTACGAACTGATTTCACAGAGAATTACCCCGTAGACTCCAAAGACCAGACCCAATGATCCAACATTTGAGGAAAGGATAAGTTTGTAAGACAAGAGATCAACTTGTTTTCTGCTCTTCTTCTACATCGCCCCTTGGATGACGACGAAAAGAAAAATCAGGAGAGACATGAAGCATTTTATCAGCAACAAATATGTGTTGATAAGTTTCCAGAGCAAATAACCTCGAAAATTTGTTCTTCAACTGTACACGATACATAAACACCTTTTCGAGGGGTCTTGGTTGATCAAAGAACATAGATATAAGCATTATGTTTCTAGTGAGAGAAAGTAGAAAGGGTGAAAGACAAATGTGTGTTTTATTAGAAAGAGAAAGAAAAACAATAAATAAACTTCCACCCCCCCCCCCCCCCACATAGAGAGACATGGGGGGTATTTATAGCCTATACTAGAGCTAACTATACCACTTATATAATAATAGTCCTTGCGTTTAGCAGTTGGTCTATAGCTAGTCCAATTCACGTGTAACACGTCAGCTTCACTAAAAAGTGAGGCTAAAAATCTCCCTCCAAGATGGTGTCACACGTGAATTGGTTACAATGTTTCCTACAAGAAAAAATAAAGCAAAATAATAAGAATGAAGTCCAGTATTCCTTGAGATAATCTTCAGCGACCTTGATCTTCTTGAACACTCCAACTTTATTTCTTCAGCTTGTAGACGAACACACTGTAATATACTGCTGAGGATGAATTAGAAGTTTTATCTACCGATGCTCTCGGTCTTGATTGGATTTCTACTCATAACTTCCTAACATGTCTTCAACAACTTTCTTCATACCCTTCTGGTCATCTCGAAGTTTCTGAATCAGCTGCATGTCTTGAAAAACTTCATTTTCCTGCACTTCTGGTCATGTCGAAGTTTTCTAGAATCTGATTTTCATTTGTCATCCTTGAAGTTCCCTTATCTGAATACTTCGGCTTTGATGTGAATTATGCTCTGAACTTCTTGTGCATTATCTAGTTGAGTTTTTACTCCGTCTTAACTAGTAGGCTTTTTTTCTTCAGCTCCCTCCCAAATAGACACCCTTGAGACTGATTAAGAATCAATGCAGAAATCTTCTTAAGGACCTCATTTCTCATTTAGGATACACTATTAGAGGGGATGATATAATCAACTCGTCTCTGATGTGTCGTTGTGTAGGTGTTATTTTATGTATCAAGTTTTACTATTTATATTTTGTCGACTATACCTAAAAACAACACTTTAACGGGCAGTGTACCCGGTCAAGATGTAGCTTCGTTAGTAAGTAGGGTACCAGTATATTAATTAATCTAATTAGGTTATGTTAATTCTAATTACTGGTTAAACCTATGCTATATACGTTTTTCTAATGATAAGGGGTTTTTCAGCCTAAGAGACTGGCACATGTTTGGGTGGTGACAAGAATCAATTCAATACACAATAAACACGAAAGAAAATAATCAAAAGATAAAAGAGCGGTACAATCCAAATGATAGAAAATTGTATTAGCCATATTAAATCCGGTTTAATGTTGGTTTGTTTGTCTAGTGCAATGATTACTTATCATGAAGCGGCATATCATTCTTAAGACTTAAGCGAGACATCATCCTAATACATAGACACGATTAATCCTGTCACAATTAACGCATCCGCATAAAGCATCATTTAGTTTAATTATAATTCATCTTAGGGAATCAAAGCAGAGGTGATTCTGTTAAAACCCTAGCCCATCGGGACTTTACCCACTTATTGCTTGACGGTGTTTTATATACTGGTAGTCTACTATTCGAGTCTTTACCAATTAATTAAGAACATGATTGTTGAAACATTACGGGTCACCTACCGGTCCAGCTAAGCTCATAATTTAAAGGTAAAGATAAAACGTTATTTGTGATCCTATTGGTCCAGTAATATAAAACACGATATGGAGAGCTATCTCGGTATCTAGATTACTTGTTAGGTATCACTAAACCCAGTTGAATGATAGGCCACATATTCAAGCACATAGACAAGTATTAGGTGATAAACATAATTAAACAATCAATGATTAATTAAGAAATCAATTTTAAAACAAACCAAACATTAAACTTTCATTAAGATGGCTAATACCCGAGGGTATTAGCCCACAACCATTGTAATTATACAAGCTTAATCAAACAATTAGAATCGAATGATTAAGAGAATAAAAATTACACGATGTCTTCTATGGATTCGTGATCAATGCTTGACCTTTGAGGGTCTTCTTCTCTTCAGAAAATTGTTTTTTATGAGTATGGTATAAAGAATATGATTTTGCACACTGAAAACACGTTTTTGAGTCTTCTATTTATAGTGTCTGAAAAAGAATGGTTACGTTGTATTCAATAAGGTCAATACGGCGTATAGGACTGGATTCCTTGGAATGCGCGCTACGTTCTCAATCAATTAGTGATATCATTCCCAATTTACATTTATTACTGTATCTTCGAATAGTTATCCATCTAGATACGGCGTATTGTAGCAAGTGGATAAGTCGTATTGGGAATTGGTCAAACGCGTTTTATTGTGAAGAGTTGGCGCCGATACGCCGTATCTTCCTTGTTGGATACGGCGTATGTAGTCAGAAAGTAGTGTTCTTTAAATGTCTTCGTTTTAGCTTCAAATTATGCGCCTTTTAACTTATCTTTACAAATCACTCCGTAATTACTGCATTTATTAACTTGAAAGAAATTAAGCATAAAATCTTGAAATAATTATATAAAAGTGGGTAAAACAGTTAGGATAAATGATACTATAAAGTGACGTTATTTGATGTCATCAAATATCCCTCCACTTGAATCCTACTTGTCCTCAAGTAGACTTTAAAAAAGTTTTGAAACTTTATCCTAACCGTTGTTAAGGATTTTTTTTTTCATTTAAGCATCGTTTTGTTCTAATCACCTGCACATAACCAAGCTCCTCACAAAATATGGAAATGAAAACACTCAGATCACTCAACTAATCTAGGGTGCAACATTTAATTGGTACGCTCAATTGCTCGGTCGTGATTAGTTTTTTATCATAAGCTTGGAAAGGATACACATCTCCACCACTAGTGCTGAGGAGGAACAAGTTAAAAGATAAATTGGGTTTGAAAGGCTTAGGGTTGATCATTCAATCACTCTTTCACCATAAGTACCACACCAACAGGGCAACTGAATCATACATACACGGCCGTAACGACAGAATAGACACATATAATTCGAACACATCCTCATTCGTGTTTAACCAACGGTTAGGATGAAGAATGATATAGGGTATGGGATCTTCTAGTTTTCACCGAAATTCATCGTCCAACAAGGCAGCTGAGACACGCATACATTGCTGGAACGACGAAATAGACATGCATGCTCGTACAAATCCTCATTCGAGTAGATCTTAAGGCTAGTTCCTAGGAAAAGGAAGTAAATGGTTGTTAAATAAAATTTACGAAACAAATAGATTAAGCCAACAAATAAGGTACGTAGTTGCTAGAAACTTTACCCGACCGTTCCACGACAAAGACTTAGGAATATAAACAAAACGTCTCGATCAAAAGATGACAATGACAACCTAAGTTGGCGTTCCCATAACGGTAAACTTCCCTTACATCCCGAACTTTACATACTTTACAAGATAAGTGGTGATATCGGCCACTTTTTACAAACTTTACAATGAACAATCGATTCTTCTAAGTAATTTCATCGGTATAAGTTCACTGAACCGACTATCTTTCTTCGTACTCTTTTTTGCAGTTTTTTTCATTTTTTTAAAACAATACATCATAAACCTCGGTGTAATTTCACCGTCTTCACTATCATAATTCATCCGGATAATTTTTCTTTATAGCACTTCTTCTTCGGAAATGAAACATAATCGCGAAAGTAGCGAAATTTACGAGCTACATAATTTTTCCATTGCATTGTGCAATTTCTCAACCATTACAGAGACATAAAGATTCCACTTTGACGCAAGAAATATAGAACTTTACACGAAAGCAACTAGCAACTTTGATTAAAATAGGCTTAATCTACAGGGTAGGCTAAGGTGTAAAGGTGTAACGAAACATATAATTTGGTGTAGAAAAAGGAATGACTCAGCAGGTTGTTTTAGGGTATCTTACTCTAAAAGTGAGAGTAAAAAAAGGGTTATACGGGGGTTAACTAACCAGTGTAGTTAGTTAATTTTACAATATGTAGGCTTTTTGGTTTAATCCTAGAAATTTACCAGTTAAGCTTGTTACTCCAACTAAATCCATAGTGCTCATCTTCGGGGTCTCGAGTGATATAACAAGCCAAGTTCTAAAGTCCATTACACCGGCACACTCATATTTTCGTGGAATTTTTAGTAAGCATTTGAAAACAGAATAGGCTAAATTCTCACAATATGTATCAAGGGTTATAATGCGCTAGGTAATGCAACTAGTGATTTTTACAAAAGTCATGCTAAAAAAATTTAAATTTGGCCTATTTTTAAGCACATAGCATGTTATTTTTGAAAAATAAGGACAAGTACGTTCTAATTCTCCACCCCCCCTCCACTTAAATTATACAACGTCCTCGTTGTATAAATAAAACAATTAAAATAATACGGGAAATAGAATTAGAACAAAAAAATCCCTGATGTTTTACTCGAGATGATTCTCCATGTTGAGTTTTTGAGAAAAAAGTGCGTTGACAAAGGCTTCAGAATGCCCGGATATGTTCAACACAAGTCTTTTTCATAATATACCATATCATCTGTTTAGTTTCAGCCATGTCCTGCGTAAAATATTAGAAGACGAAAGTGCAATTTCTATCTCGCTACAATGGTACAGGAAAATAATTAAACACACTGTACAGGGTTCAATACGCCGTATCCCAAACCCTAGGATACGCCGTATAGTTCCTGTAAAAACAATTAAATATTTTTTAAAAAGTACTGGAAATTAAATACTGAAAGTAAGGACTGATAACGTCCAGACATGTCCATACACCGTATCTAAAGGGGTTCGATACGCCGTATGGAGTGTCTGGGAAGACAGACTCTTTGCAACAAACAATTAAAGTGCGACAAACAATTAAAATGACTGGGTTGTCTCCTGGGAAGCACTTTTGTTTCAGGTAGTCGTTAAGTTCGACTTTTTCCTTCAATTTAATCTCATCCTTATAAAACAACTTGGGGTCAAATGGGATACCAAATGGCACATATAAATTTTTAATAATAAAAATTAATGGCATCCCTTTGTTAAAACATTAACTAATCATGATTTTAAGTATTAAAACAAAATCTTGTTTTAGTGAAAGATTTACCTTGTGTGTCATGATATGTTTCAATATTTTCATCAAACTCAATGGGAGTGGTGTCCTTGCTTATGCGAATAACACTATCCATTGGTTTGACATTAATGTTCTTCGAACTCGATTCAATATTGATTTCAACATAGTCATTTACCGGTTTCGGGTTTAAATCATTGGCAGGAATTAATTTATAAGAAGACGAATCCTTGTTATATATAAAAGTATAATCCTCGTCCTCGGAATAGAAAAATGATATGTGAAAATCAATGTCAGATTTAATTGCATTGTAAATACTTACAGTGGGTTCAGAAGAAACATTTTGATTTGATGTCGATGCATCATTGTAGATGATAGCTGGGAAATCTGTTTCAAAATCTATGAATGGATCAAAATCATCATAATATACATTACCGTACCTAGCAGTTTCCCAATTAAACGTCTTGTCACACCCTCGAGCTTTATCAGCCATAAGTTGGATATACTCTTCGATGGTGATGTCAAGGTCGTCCATTTCCTGTAATGAATTTGCTATGAAGAAAAAGGTTAAATGGACTAATACTCCGTATTCAGTGAACTAAATACGCTGTATTGATGATAGAGTCGAATACGCTGTATTGGTTTAGAAAAAAAATTATACGCCATATCCAAGAAGATGAATACGCCGTATTTAGTATTCGACTCAGAATGTTACAGCAGGCTGTAATAATGCACACAAACACATAATATGCAATGCAAGAAATGAAACACACAAACAAGCACACAAATATCCAATTCAAGCAGAATTAAATTATATTAAACTAAGCTAATTAATGGTCAGAAATACTAATAAGAATAAAGGTTAAGTTAATTCACTCCCCGGCAGCGCCGCCAAAAACCTGATGTGTCGTTGTGTAGGTGTTATTTTATTTATCAAGTTTTACTGTTTATATTTTGCCTACTATACCTAAAAACAACACTTTAATAGGAAGTGTACCCGGTCAAGATGTAGCTTCGTTGGTAAGTAGAGTGTCGAACACTAAGAGCGAAAACTAACCTTATATTCTACCAGTATTTTAATTAATCTAATTAGGTTATGTTAATTCTAATTACTAGTTAAACCTATGCTATATACGTTTTCTAATGATAGAGGGTTTTTCAGCCTGAGAGACTGGCATAGGTTTGGGTGGTGACAAGAATTAATTTTTACATAATAAACACGAAAGAAAAAAATCAAAAGATAAAAGAGCGGTACATGCCAAATGATAGAAAACTGTATTAGCCATATTAAATCCGGTTTAATGCTGGTTTGTTTGTCTAGTGCAATGATTACTTATCTCGAAGCGGCATATCATTCTTAAAACTTAGGCGGGACATCATCCTAAGACCTAGACACGATTAATTCTGTCACAATTAACGCATCCGCATAAAGCATCCTTTAGTTTAATTATAATTCATATTAAGGAATCAAAGCAGTGGTGATCTTGTTAAAACCCTAGCCCATCGAGACCTTACCCACTTATTGCTTGACGGTGTTTTATATACTGGTAGTCCACTATTTGAGTATTTACCAATTAATTAAAAACATAATTGCTGAAACATTACGGGTCACCTACCGGTCCAACTAAGTGCATAATTTAAAGGTAAAGATAGAACGTTATTTGTGATCCTATTGGTCCAGTAATATAAATCATGATATGGAGAGCTATCTCGGTATCTAGATTACTTATCAGGTATCACTAGACCCAGTTGAATGATAGGTCGCATATTCATGCACATAAACAAGTATTAGGTGATAAACCTAATCAAACAATCAATGATTAATTAAGAAATCGATTTTATAACAAACCATACATTAAACATTCATTAAGATGGCTAATCCTGAGGGTATTAGCCCACAACCATTGTAATTATACAAGCGTAATCAAACAATTAAAATTGAATGATTAAGAGAATAAAAATTACACGATGTCTTCTATGGATTCGTGATCAATGCTTGACCTTTGAGGCTCTTCTTCTCTTCAAAAAATTGTCTTTTATGAGTATGGTATAAGGAATATGATTTTGCACACTGAAAACTTGTTTTTGAGTCTTCTATTTATAGTGTCTGAAAAAGAATGGATACGCCATATTGAGTAAGGTCAATACGGCGTATAGGGCTGGATTCCTTTGAGTGCGTGCAACGTTTTCAATCAATTAGTGATATCATTCCCAATTTCCATTTCTACTGTATCTTCGAATTGTTATCCATCTGGATACGGCGTATGGTAGCAAGTGGATACGTCGTATTAGGAATTGGTCAAACGCGTTTTCTTGTGAAGAGTTGGCGCCAATACGCCGTATCTTCCTTGTTGGATTTGACGTATGTTGTCAGAAAGTAGTGTTCTTCAAATGTCTTCGTTTTAGCTCCAGATTATGCACCTTTTAGCATCTCTTCACAAATCACTCTGTAATTACTGCATTTATCAACTTGAAAGCAATTAAGCACAAAATCTTGCAATAATTATTTAAAAGTGGGTAAAATAGTTGGGATAAATGACACTACAAAGTGACGTTATTTGATGTCATCTGTCTCACTTAGGAAGCATTCTAGTCTTGTTGAATTCAGCCCAAAAATCCGAAGTACACACTCTATCTTTTTACGAAGTCAAAACCGTAGCACCAAAATCATTTAAGACCTGGAAATGCACTTTTCTCCCTCCAGGATGATGACTAACTGAGGAATCATCCTACACATGTGTACATCATATATCAACTGGAACTGCTTACTTAGCTTTATATACCCATGATTGCATAAACAATACTCTGTGAGAAGATGTCAAATTGTACTCTCTTAACAACTCTCTCTTGATCAACCCAATCTAAATCCCCTTATCTATTCTGTAGGCTAATATTAATGACCACTGATGGAGACAACTCGATATAACGAACCCGAGAATGAAGCAAAAAATTCTGAATAACTTCAATCCCAATTAAGTAACAACGTATAAAAACCCCGTAGTCATTTAAATTCCATAATTGCCTTTAAGAGAGAAGGTGAATTTTAATAAGGATCGTTTTAGTGTAATGTATTGTGTTTGTTGTGTTGTTGTTCATGATTTTTGATGTGTCATGATTGTTAACGGATATCAGTCTCAATAAATTAAACATAAGAACGGCCCGTCCAAGTATAAAACCCGGTCTTTTACACTTTACCCGACATAATATTATTTTAATACCCGACATAATCTGATAACACTACCATACTTAACAGCCTAAGTAACAACCAAAAACTCAGCCCAATCAATACCAAGTCCACGATTTCTTAAGCACTATAACCGGCCTAATTCACTATACACGACCCAATTGGTAACACTTTCATCTTATCATCTCTCCTAAAAACAGATCTCACTTTCATCTTTTAATCTCCTCATCCCAGCTTTGAAGCCATAAAAAAAATAAATCTCAATTTCTTTTTGATCGACCGAACACCAAACCCATATCACATTAAATCATAACCCACGATTATAAGAAGCAAAAGCATCTATCTTTCTGTTACTATGCACTCGATAAGAACCATACACAAAGAAGCCAATCAATCTTAGTTCTTCATCAAGGTCTCAAAGGAGTTCTTGGGTAGGTTTAATTATTCTAGTGTTGTACCAATTCGAACCAAAGATGAACCAAACATTCTTGTTTCAATTCAGTCTTTTATCTTCAAAAATTAAAGAAAAAGGTGTTTACCTTCACATAGATCGATGATGAGTTTGTTCAACTAAAAAATCGTAAGGATTTGTAAGAAAAGTTAAACGAAACTGAGATCATTTGAATTGTTTTGAGTTGAGTCTGGTGTGATGTTGCATAAAATGGAGTTAGAATTGTTGTATTGAGGGTGTGATGATGTTTGTTGGATTAGTTGTTGATCGATTGATGATGGTTTTTCTGAGTTGTAATTGATGTTATACTAGATGGAAGTGGCGTTGAATGTTGTTGAAAGTGTTTTGGTTTGCATCTGTGGTTTAACTAGAGTATTTCTTTTCTCGTTAGGTTCTTGATCGGTGGCTTGGACTCATTGGTTGACCCGGTCACACTCGGTAACATACTGAGTTGACTCAGTTGGGTGAGTCTTTGGTTTACAACTCAACCGCTGTCACGATGTTTGAGCAAACCGTGTCTAAAGAAAATACTAAAACCGCTGAGCAAGAAATTTTGTCAAACCGTGACAGTATCTTGACCAAACCCGCGTTGACTTTTCAAGCAGGCGGCGTTTCGTTTCAGTAACACCCTCTATATAATATATAAACGCTCACTGTAATTCAAACCGCTATTACAAACCGCTGCTTAATATACTCAAACCGGTTGTTTGTAGATTTCTACTTAAACGTCCGTAAAGTTGCTACAACCACTGTGTGTCACTATCACGTAAGGAATCTTTTTAATCTTGTTAGTACAACTATACAACTTTTGTATGTTTGCTTGTTTTCGACAAATAAACAAAAGCAAGGTGTACCAGGTTGTCCAAACCGTTATTTTGCAAACTTAAGCCTAATTTTTTTTGATCTAAATAATCTTTTAAGCACATGAAAGCTGGGTAATAAGCCACTGAATAAGCACTAAACCCCAACAACCTATAATCTATAAACATCTCAAATAAGCTTCTAAAAAAGCTCAAAAATAAGCTAAAACATGAAAGACCAGATCTAGTTTTTTTGGTAAGTTTTGGAAAACAAAGAAACTCCAAAAAAATTCATCAAGAAACATAGTTAAGCTTAAATGTACAGATTCATACAACGACACATACAAACTATTTGTGGCTTTTTTTTCGAAAATAAGCCTAAGAAAATAAGCTATAATAAGCTGTGAATAAGCCAAAAATAAGCTGAATGTACACAGCAACAAACACGAACACAAAACACTCCCGGTTAGCTCTTGATACCAATTGTACACGATACATAAACACCTTTTCGGGGGGTCTTGGTTGATCAAAGAACATAGATATAAGCATTATGTTCCTAGTGAGCAAAAGTAGAAAGGGTGAAAGACAAATGTGTGTTTTATTAGAAAGAGAAAGAAAAACAATAAATAAACTTCCACACCTCTCATAGAGAGACATGTGGGTATTTATAGCCTATATACTAAAGCTAACAATACCACTTGTACAATAATAGTCCCTGCGTTTAGCAGTTAGTCTATAGCTAGTTCAATTCACGTGTAAGATGTCAGCTTCACTAAAAAGTGAGGCTAACATCAACGAAGTTGCGTTGAATTCTAATAAAAATCCCATCTCAAATGTTAAACCGACGATTCTTTCAAAAAGTTAAAAAAAGCCTTGATCACTATAAGAGATTACAAACTCGGAGTTCGTCAATTCACTTTAGTTGATTCATATATTTTGTCACAATAATCAAACGTAAGTTGCGTTGAATATCATCATGATTCATCTAGTGAAAACAAGATGCGTCGTTCGGAATAAAAAGCAATTGTGAACTACATGTTTGGAATATTTATGTTTGTGAATTGACATCTTCGTGGTTTCTATACATATCCTTCTTGCTTCATCTAATTCTTCGTGATTAATCTATGTCGTGTGACAATTTCTCTATGACAGATTTACGGTGTTGTAACAATTAAGGTTGTGCAAGTTATGTAAAACTTATCGGGCATGTATTGAAATTCGAAATGACAATCGTAATCAATTAGTAAAATATAAGATGTCATTATTGTATTAAATTGAATTTTACAACAATAACTTTTAGAAGAAAAAACATACAACATAATATCCAAGATTCATGGACTTCGATAACTTTGGTGTCATGCTTTAGTAATCTCGATGTTATCTCATGTTTCTCGTGTTGTGCTTCCTTGACTCATGTCAAAGTTGTTGTGAACTATGAAGTTTCATGTTGTGCTCCAGTTCTTTCTTCCTCTTCATAGATAAAGAAGAGAGAAAACACCATGTTATTTGTCCTAAGTATGAAAATTACTTCATATTTTTCTTGTCGTTAATTTTCATTAAAAAATAGCCGTCTAGCCGTAAGATGCAACAGAAAAGTGGCAAAGATACTGTCAAATATTGTGTCACTCTATTATGTAACAGATAACACATGTTTGACATTAGCCCCACGACTTCTATTCGTTTACGGATGTTTGAAATATTTTTTCAAACAAGGTTGTGAGCACGAGAGTGAGTTACTTGTAAACCTTTTGGCCGGAAATACGATCAACCCTGTATTCTTTAACTTTTAGTTCTATAAGAGTATATAGTAACATAAAATGTAAATCGTAGAAAATGAGAGTCTCGTCTCATATTTCTACAAATTGGTTCAATAGAAGTAATTACATTCGTAAGAGAACAACACCCGGTTTAGATTAAAGCTCAGAACACTGTTCTCGAAACCAGATGTTGTCCTTGAATTCTGTCATTGACCTTGGTGTATTGGAACGAAGCGTTCCTAATAACATCGATAGGTGATCCATTTTTTGTTGATGGATCTACGGGGTAAGAGTATAAAAATATCGTTCATATGGTGAAAAGATGGATACAAGAACTCAAGGTGTTGTAAAGGAAGCATTTATTAGTAGATGCATCCAAAGATAGATAGAATCACTTAATACCAACGTTTAACATTTGGTTTACAAAGTTGAGGTTATATGTTGCATAAGATACGTAGAACGCAATCGCTTCGATTTCAAATCTTTTCAAAGGATTAGTGGATGACTTTTGTCTTCTTCGCCAACCTAAGTCTGTTCCTAATAAAATGTAAATATTCTGAATATCACGTTCAAATAATTAAAAATATCCTCTCTCGTGCAACCTACATGCAACCTTTTAGACCCTAAGGTGATATACACTACAAAAAACATACCCCACTAAAATTTATTTTTAATTAATTAATATACACACAAAGAAGCACATTAATCGGTCGAAGTAACGACCCACATCTCCATTTTCATTTTTGCCGACCCACAACGACCTTTGGGTTGTGGTGGCGGCGACCCGGTCGCTGGTCAACCGACCACTGCTCCCAGCCTTATGGTTAAACCAAGAATGAGATCAGTGAGTTGGTTTTGATAATCATCAAGCCCTCACCCAATTTTTACCCTTAACTATAAATCGTTTGCAACCACGCAATCTACGTAAATGTCGTGTCACTTTAGATATCATCATCACATAAGGGACATCTAGTTGAATGATGCGTGTTGGGAGACAATTGACCTAAGGCGCCATGTATAAAAGTTAACCTTGATCAAGAGACAACTATTCTAGTGAACGCTTTCTAGTTGAGATCCAAAGAGGGATTTTTGATTCCACAACACATAGAAGAAATGAAAATCCGTTAAGTTGTTGAGAGAGCATATCCAAGAATGAAAGGATTCAGAGGGCTCAAATTATTCACAAGGCCCACTAAGTTAGCGTATTGTTTTAACTCGTGACCATCTCTAATATGTCGTCTTCACGACGAGACTCAAATTATGGAATCCACTTAACAGAAGCCAAGGGTTTCCGAGCTGAAACTCGGTCTAAGGGCCTGTTTGTTTAATTTTTTCATTAAGTTGTGTTTAATTAACGAATGACCTAATGTGAATATCTTCAGTTTTGTCATTTTTTTATTTTAAATTATTTTTTAAATAAGTGAAAAACAAAAAAGTTCACACGATTTAATAAATTAAGTTTTTGCATATTAAGTCAATTAAGTTAAATTCAAACATCACCTTAGTGTTTATTTTCCCATTAATGAGTGTGCTTAAACCCTTATTTCATCTTAGTTGGGAGGTCTATAAAAATCTCTCTCTGAGTTAAGTCGCTAGTATAACAATTTTTTCAAGCCACCTGCTTTAGCAAACACCTCCTTCGTGCATCTCCAATGTAAGAAAGGGTTTAGAGATATAATTTGAGTCTTGCATTTCTCATAACAATGATACAATATATAGGAGTATATGGAGTATTCTAGAATCCATACTAAATGAATTTGACTAACATAAATGACTTGACTAATAACTTTGACTATAATAAATTACTTTGACTAGAAACTTTGACAATCATAAATTACATTGACTAACACTCCCCCGCAGTTGGAGCGGGAGGACACTGGACGCTCAAACTGGTGCGAAACTCCTCAAACAACGCTGAAGGCAATCCCTTAGTGAAGATATCTGCAAACTGATAACGGGAAGGAACATGCAGAACACGAACTTGACCAGCAGCTACTAAATCACGAACAAAATGAATATCGATCTCTATATGCTTCGTACGCTGATGCTGAACTGGATTGGAAGATAAATAGACAGCACTGACATTATCACAGTAAACAAGCGTAGCGGAAGACAAAGGGGTGTGTAACTCACGTAGTAAATTCCTCAACCAGCACGTCTCAGCAACAGCGTTGGCAACGCCACGATACTCTGCCTCTGCACTGGAACGAGAAAGCGTTGGATGACGCTTAGCGGACCAAGATAGTAAATTGTTGCCAAGAAATACACAATACCCTAAAGTCGATCTCCGAGTCGTGGGATAACCAGCCCAATCCGCATCAGAATAAGCAACCAAATCTGTGGTAGATGAAGAAAACAACTGCAAACCATAATTCAGAGTACCTTGAACATACCGCAAAATCCTCTTAAGAGCAAAGAGATGAGGCTCCCGAGGATCATGCATATGAAGACAAGCCTGCTGAACTGCATAAGAAATATCTGGTCTAGTAAAAGTGAGATACTGGAGAGAACCTGCAAGACTTCGATACAAAGTCAGATCCGATACCGGATCACCATCAACACCTAGTTTATACTCAGTATCAACAGGGGTCCGACTAGGATTACAAGAAACCATATGTGCTTTCTCTAAAATCTCAATAGCATACTTCTTTTGAGATAAAAATAAACCCGAGGAATCACGTGTGACAGAAATACCCAAAAAATAATTAAGAGAGCCCAGATCTGTCATAGAGAACTCCTGATGTAATGAAGCAATAATCCGTTGTAACAAAGGCTGAGAAGAAATTGTGAGCACAATATCATCAACATATAATAATAAGTAAGCAGTATCCGGACCATGCTTGTACATAAATAAAGATGAGTCACAACGGCTAGAATGAAAACCAACTCGAGTGATATAAGATGCAAACCACTGAAACCAAGCTCTAGGAGCCTGCTTGAGCCCATAAAGAGATCTCTGTAATAAACACACATGATCAGGATATTTAGAGTCCCGAAAACCTGGTGGCTGATGCATATAAAATGTCTCAGATAAAACACCATGTAAAAAGGCATTCTTGACATCAAACTAATGTATCAGCCAATGTCGAGAAGCAGCCAAACTAAGAACAGTTTGAATAGTACCCGGTTTAACAACCGGACTAAAGGTCTCATCAACATCAACTCCCTCTAACTGAGTACTACCATTCGCCACAAGACGAGCCTTGTAGCGACTAAGCGTGCCATCTGCCAAATGCTTATGGCGAAAGAGCCACATACAACGAACTATATTCGTATCGGTAGGTCGAGGTACTAAAACCCAAGTTCTGTTTTTAATAAGTGCACTATATTCATCACGCATAGCATTTTGCCAATTAGGATCACTAAACGCATCACGATAAGATTTTGGTAAGGGAGAAACCGAAGATACATGCAAATTAAGACGCTCAGTGGGACGATTAGTCCCGACACGAAAACGCGTGACCATGGGGTGAACCGAGTCAGGGTTCGGGTTTTCAGGTGGATTGGGAATTATAAGAGGTGGAATTTCATTTTGAGCCGTGGGAGGTTGTTCATGATCGATTTCAGGTGTTTGTTGGGCCACGTGCGTATGTTGGATATGTGGTGGAGTATCATGGGCTGTAGTGGATTGTTGGGTTGGGGAGTTATGGGATGGTGTAGCGTGGGGTGGTGATTCAGGTTGGGCTGAAGGGGCTATATTTGTATTAGTGGGAGTAGTATTTGGTGGAGGTGTATGAGTTGCGTGTATAGTATCGGGGTCCAAAACGGGAATGGACCGAATGGGTTGAGTTGGAATATCGGGTGAGTCATCTAAAAACGTGTAGGTGGGTACCGAGCTGGGTTGAGTTGATCCATATGGAAAAACGGTTTCATCAAAGGTAACATGACGTGAGATAATTATTTTATTTGTGTGTAAGTCAAGACATCGATACCCACGATGATTGGAAGCGTGTCCCAACAATATGGAGGGTGTGGCACGTGGTTCAAGTTTGTGATTAGGATATAGGTGAGGGTAACATAAACAACCAAAAGTGCGTAAAAGGCTATAGTCCGGCTGCTTTCCAAACAAGCGAGTATAAGGTATCTCATTGGTAATTGCAGTGGAAGGTAAAATATTAAGCAAGTGAGTGGCCATATTGAGAGCCTCAACCCAAAATGTGGGTGGAAGATTGGCTTGAAAAAGTAAAGTTCGAATGAGATTATTTATGGTACGAACCATTCGTTCGGATTTGCCATTTTGTTGGGATGTTTTGGGACATGAAAAGCGAAACTGTATACCATTTTCGGCAAAAAGTTTGTGAAGGTTACGGTTGTCGAATTCTCCACCATGATCACACTGAAATGAACGAATTTCACACTTGAACTGAGTACGAACATAGGTACGAAACAAAACAAATTTAGACCAAACATCAGATTTATTAAGCAAAGGATAAACCCAAACAAACTGCGAATAGTGATCTAAAAACAAAACATAGTATTTAAACCCTGAGAGACTTGGTATGGGTGAAGTCCACACATCCGAGTGAACAATGTCAAAACAAGAAGTAACGACAGTATTTGAACTGACGAACAGAAGCCTCACGTGTTTGCCAAGCTGACAAGCATGGCAAAGAACAGGAGGTTTTTCGTTATTACAAGAAATAACAAATACTATGGCCCGTATTGGTGACGGGTATGGAATGGCCGTCACCAACCAAGACAGACGGATACATACACGAATTAAAAACTTGTGGGTTTGGGTCCATTAGGGTTTTCTTATGTTTCCACTTTATATATTGTGGCTCAATAATAAATCACACATACGGGGGTTTTATCATTGTTCAACATGGTATCAGAGAACAGACCAAACCCTAAAAAAAAAAAAGAGGATTCCACTTATAGCAGCCGACACAAGAAAAAGAGAAGTTGGAGATCATTCGTCGAGAACAGAAAAAGACATCAATGGCATCCAAAGAGATTTCCACTAAACGAAGTGATTAAGCCTAGCCAAAAAGAAAAAAAAAAGGAATTTGAGAAGGATCCCTAAAAGTTTTTAATTTATTTACAATTCGTATTTGAGTGGTTTGTTAAAAAAAATTATGTTTTGTCAATTGTTAGTGATTTGTGTTATTTGTGCTAAGGTCACAAATCCACACAATTTGTGTTGGTGATTTGTGCAAAGGTCACAAATCCACACAACCGTGATTTGTGTTGCTGATTTGTGCTAAGGTCACAAATTCACACAACCGTATACCTTTTGTTTTATTGTTTGTTTGTTTTGATGTTTTATTTTGTGATCTGCTTCGGTCCGAGCTTTCGCAATTTCGCCGCTCGAACTGCGGGGGTGTATTAGTGGATAATTAGGCCCAAGCCCGACTTGTGGGTTTGGGTCCATTAGGGTTTTCTTATGTTTCCACTTTATATATTGTCGCTCAATAATAAATCACACCTACGGAGGTTTTATCATTGTTCAACAATGTACACGTTAAAATAGTGTAAATTTTTTTAAATAGACTAAAGTACATGTCGATACACTAAATAAAAAAAGTTAGAATAACATATATCAATGTTGAGCTCACTATAAACGTATTGATCGAAGACTTATGAAAATATAGTTTATATAAATTAAATTTTATATTTTTAGTTAGATTATCCGGGTACCCGCGCAATGCGGCGGCGGGTACACTGTGACTATATTTGCTATAAGAAAATGTTATCCGGCTAAGCGTTTTTCTAACGAAAATATAAATAATCTTTGCAGTAAGTACTAGTAAGAGTTGAGTAGTGAAAGTGAGGGTATATTGAGAGACTATTTTTGCTGTAACAAAAAACATTTGTGTGTGGAAGATATGAAATGGTTTGTGTGGATTTATATTATAGATGCGGTTACACATTTTTAATAATCATTATTGATAGTAATGATTTTAAGCGGTTACACGTTTTTAATAATTATTGGAGACCGTTACAATGATGGTTTAAGCGGTTACACGTTTTTAATGATATTGCTTATTATTTTTTTAAGATTTAGAAATGATAAACTTGGACAAATTCAATAATTATTTTTAACAGTGAACAATCACTACATAATAAAAAGAAAAAAAAGAAAATTACTGTATAACGTAAGTAGTAGTTAAGTAAATTGAACAATTCCAAACACCCCAATAATCACAAATCAAATATTAAAATTCAAACAATTCGACAAAATAAAACCCCAAACGGGTTATCATCATCATCATCGATCATCAATTCAAAACTACAATCACCAAATCACTAACATAACATGATGAAAAAAAACTAACTAAAAATCTCAGCCACTTCATCAAAAGTTAATAGATTCAGGATCACGGATGCTTTGCAGATCAATCATTAATCCATAAGACTCTATCCTCAAAAAAATCCAAATACATCAAACCTTAGCATTTGACATCAACGATGTAAGTCCTCAACATTTCTTGAAATCATCCTTGCAACAATTAACCATGATGTCATCAAACATTTTAACAAAATCATCCAAATCAAACATCTTAAACCCTCTTCATTCATCTCTAAAACCTTCACCATCTTTTAAAAAAAATAACGTCATCAGAATAAGAAGACCTTCATTTCTTTGGTACCCGTATTCCTCTTCTGCTTTGTACCCGTATTCCTCCAAAGCCATGATCATTAGCTTGGCAGACGGCGGAGACAATGGCGGCGGTAGCGGCTGACAGCACATGATGTTTGCAAAGGTGGCGGCAGAACTAAACGGTAGTGGCGACAAAATCTGATATGTGAGACGGCGGAATTTGGTGGTTTGAAGAAAGAAATAGAAAGGTGTTTGTGTTTTTAAGAGAGATAAAATAGAGAGATGAAAATGGTGTAGTGAATTTTGTTAGTATGTTAGGTTTTTATACTCGTATTTGAGTTTGTGGTTTACACTTATATGATGTTTAATAGACCGTTACAAATGGACCACATGAATGCAGCAGTTACAATTTGACTGAATTGATGACAATATCAATATTAGCAGTTACAAGTTGACTGTATTAAAAAACGTATATGGGTCGTTACAACTTTACCATTTAATTGGTTGTTACATGTTTTGGGGTGTTATAAGTTTTGGCTATTAAAGGATTTTAAAGGCTTTTAAATGTGTATGATGAACATTTTCTAATGGTTTTACATCTTTCCTAATAAAGTAATCTTTTTTACTTAATTTTTTAAGACTTCTTAAAATAGATGGGCTAAATGCATTATAAAGTAGTATATATATCAAGGCTTTAAGAAATATGTAGTGTTGTAATAAGGTGAATAGTATTAGTGATAAGTATAATGTAACACTGTATTTGATACTTTACTATCATCTCCTATATAAAACAAGCTTGTCTTGAATTAGATCACCTCCCAAAAGTCTATTAAAACTACACGTGGCAATAAAACATATGCAACGGACCAAAATGAAAGTTTTAACAAAAAAATAAACACATATGCCATCCATTAAGATCATAAAACAAAAACCCTAACTGATTAAAACACAACCGCATCTAAAAAAAATCAATTGCAATTCCTAACAAAAAGCAACTCCAAATTAATCGATCGTTGATGAATTTATCTTGCAAAATCGATGAATTTATCTGCAAAAAACAATCATCAAATGTGTAACAGAAATTCGTCATTTCATTTTATTATTGTTTTTAAAGGTGTTCCATTGCATATTCACATCAGTGATAAATCGAATAAGGTATGTTGTAGTTTTTCATTGAATCAATTTTTTGTTTTGTTTAATATGGTGCTTTTTCATTTAATCAAAATAAGATTTAGATATGTGTTGTTTAATTTAGGGTTAAGATCCACTCTTGAGATATGCAAGTCTAAATTTATGTGAGTATAAGTACATGGTCCCACAAGTTATGGTTATCAAAGCTAAATATATGCTTATTTTTTTAAAATTGTTGATTTAAATTTTTTTGCAATGGATCTTGCAACTGTTATTGGGAAGTCTGTAGTATTAGTGGATTTAGAGAATTCTCAAAGATGTAAGCATGCCCTAAAGGTTGTTTTTTTGTTAGACAAAAAATTATCATTCAATAACAAGGAACAAGTAAGCCATTGCTATTTTTTTCAGTATACCTAACTTCATGGCTTATTGGGCTCGATAAAAATGTGGATTTCTTATCCAACTTATATGTCTTTATTCATTTTGTAAAGTTACAAATGAGTACAAATCTTCTCCATTTTGATTTCTTCAAGTGGACGGAAACAAGGTAATATGAATCTATGTTTTACTATAAACCCATTCGTAGGTAGACAGGTTAAAAATATTGTCTCTAAAAGTATTTATATCTATCTGATGACTTCTATAATTGATAGGATATAGGTACGTATTTGATAAAGCGAGAACACATACTTGATCTATTATTTGGTATTAGGTGAAGCCAATGGCGAATAGAACTAGAAGGTAATGGTTTATGCATGGGCACAACTGTGTATATAGTTGTATGAGATTCTTTGTATTTAAACGTGTATTGTTATTTATTGGATTATGTTATCCTAAAACTTAACCCATATCACAAAAATAAGCAATACCAAATAAGCAAAAATAGAGAGAGAAAGTAGAGAGAGAAACAAAAGATGAAAGATTAGATTAGAATAAAGAGAGTGGTGGATGATTACACACACATACAAGTGTAAGAAATGGTAACCAACACCCTCTCCATGTGTGAAGAGGGTCCTATTTATAGTCTTATACCCACATGAAGTGTATGGACTTTCTTCTTGGGTCGGGCTTGGCTTGAGGTGGGCTTTAAGCCCAAAACACGGACAATATTAGATTACAATCCAAGCCCGTTAATCCCGACTAGCCTATTACTTAACAAGACTAATTACGACTAATAAGACTGATAACATTCTTGTTCGACTTATATAAAATTAAGGCTAACAATCTCCCCCAATGTTGAGGTCTTCTTTGATCTCCCCAACGTTGACGTTCTTGATGGAGGTTATCTTGATTTGACTTTATCTTCTCCAATGTTGAAGATATGACGTTTGAGCTTTGCCTTCTTTGGTCTTGTCCTTGTCTTTTCTTGTTTGTAATGGATTTGTTCATTCATGCTTAAGACGACCGATAACATTCTTTCGGTGTCGTTTATATGATCTTGATCTTGAGCCTTCATCTTTTGACTTTGAGTTCTTGAGATCTTTCATCTTGCATCATCTCCTTGACTTGAATCATCTTGATTTGACTTTCTTGATCAACTTGTGCTCTTGACCGACATACTTATACTTATTGCATTCTTGTTTGACTTGTATGAACATAAGGCTAACAATCTCCCCAAAATACGATTCTTGATTTGACTTTGAAGATCTTTGAGGAAGTTTAGTATCAATAATCTTGATGCTGAATGATTAACTTTAAAAGCTTAAGTATGAGCATGTGGTGATGAATCCGACTTCACCGGTACCACGTTGCAACATCGGCGTTTGAATCTGCATTTAAAAGGTTAGTGATAAACAAGAGATATGGACGAAAGTGTCTTTGTCACTTCGTCGAATACGGTTGCAATAACCACGGTTCTCTGTTAATCAATATAAATACTGCCTGTGATCAGATAGAATTCATATGAATCTTATTGACAGGGTTTCACAGCTGTACTAGTTGCTCTCGTTACCGGAGTGTCTCAAAGTAGACAACACGGTAAGAGTGAATCAGATAGTTACTATCTTTCTGATTAAATCGTTAATTCATTTACTGGACCAATATCGATATCCAATTAGCATAAGCTTGATTCATATAGAATATTTCAAGTCACCTACCGTAGAGTTGTTTGAGGTTGACACTGGAAGTATTTCCATCATCACTGTAAATACTTAAGTGTATCACTCAGATGTTCTAGCAAAATCTCAAGGATAATGCGTAGGACTCTTTGTTACGACTTGTGAACTTTATGGTGTTCAACAAGTGTATTTTGACATTGTGTCCTAATGAGATTTATAATTTGATCTCTCTTGGCTCTAGACTCGATTTGTACACCTTGGTTTTAGTAAATTGGTGGTGGAGCAAACTGCCAAACTATTCTAATATCAACAATCTACGGATGTGAGAGTCACTTTGATTAACGTGTGTATCTTCGTCTGAAAATGAGACAAGTTTCTTTTAGAGAATGACTCTATGGTGGGAAGGGTTGTGCCATTACATCATGGGTCTATGACGGCTTCTTCTATACAACAAATCAATCTTTGTGATTTTGGTAGATTATGTATCTTGACCCGGTTGTCTGCCTTATGTTGTTGTGGAGGGGCTGCTTTGTTTTCACCATTTATCTATACTTT
The DNA here is from genome assembly GCA_026074375.1 of Tanacetum coccineum. Classification (NCBI taxonomy): domain Eukaryota; kingdom Viridiplantae; phylum Streptophyta; class Magnoliopsida; order Asterales; family Asteraceae; genus Tanacetum; species Tanacetum coccineum. The sequence continues at coordinate 11,950 of BQNB010065934.1, read as the reverse complement.
TCTTTTTCATTCTTCAACCCCTTTAATGCTTACCAAGACGTCATCACTAACACCTTGTTATGATTGTTCCAGTGTTAGCTCAATCTTAGTCGGCATTCTTCCCTTATTCTCATTCATCTCCAATCATACCTAAGGACTGTTATTTTTAACTATGGATTGTCCTTGGCTAGATCCCTCCGGTTCTGGTTGGATCATAAGACTTATACCTAACCTTAACCACTATTATGAATTCATCGACGTTGATTAAGTCGGTGTGATTAATGGTTGTTGGATATAGGAGATTCGAACCATAAACCTTTTACTACATTGTTTCATCTGTATTAAAGGTTTTAATTTGAATTACTCCCCCTACAATGTGCTAGAGATCAAAATTGTTTTTGCACATGAGGAAAGAGTTGCATTAGAGTCTTTAAAATCACATTCTTTCTATATCCATTTTAATCACATTTTCTAACCTTATTTAATAATAAATCTTTTTGTTATTGACAATACCAATTGATTAAAATTTATGACATGAATAAAACATTCCATGGTGAGAAAATTTGTATACCTTGATATTGCTTGTAATTTTATTTTTCTTATAACTTCCTTCAACATAGTTTGTGGGTTACACTAATTTTTAAAAACTTGACAAAATTGAATATACACCAAAAATATAGTTGAAAGCGGAAAGAGATGCCTTGTTGAACTATGGTAATTTTTAATTGAACATATATAATTTCCGCATTTTAATTTCACGAAATGTTTTTGGATACATAAAATTGACATTTATGAGATGTACCCAATAACGACATTTTTAAAGACTTTTGTTTTAAAAGTTTCCCCTCGAGATGTACCCAAAATACATTAAAATGCTTTTGGTTTTAAAAGCTCCCCCTCAAAAACTGATATACATAAATATGACAGTTTGAGAAAAATTAATACCACAAATTTTAAATTTATTTGAGAAGGGGGTGTTGAACACACAATTTTAACAAATACCACTTTTTATGGAAAGATACCACAACTTATATTGTAAACAATTTGACATTGAAAGTTCTTTTTGAAAAATTATGTTCAACGGTTTTTTAAAAACCTGATAGAAGACTTCTCTTCTATTTGTAGAGTAGGCGCACTGAAGCGTACACTTCCCTATTACATTCGGGACCGAGTTATGCACTGAAATGTACATAAGTCATAGAGAAAAATTTAGAAATGACATGTTTTGAAAAGTTTAAACTCTTGCTCGAACTTCATTTACACACTCGTGTCAATGTTAATCGACATTTCTAGGTACGTAAATGTTATCGATTCCAAGAGACATGTCAAGAAGATTCTTTTTGGTATTTTTTAAATTTTCTGATTTATATTTTGTTTTTCTAGGTTTTATATTTTTATATTTTCTTTTTGTTGGTTATATATTTTTGTATTTTGTTTTTCAAAAATATTTATAAATCAAAATAAAGAGAAAAACAAAAATATGTACAAGTCGAAGTTTCCATCAGCAGTGACAGTTGTTGCTAGGGTTGAAGTAGATGAAGTTAAATCTGGTTGTTGTTAACGTTTATCGGATGCATCAGCAGTAGTAATAGCGGAAGACTTTGAAACAACTAGATTTTCTCCATTGAAATATTCGTCGAACAAAGGACCGAATAGACTTTCCAACTCTATCATCGACGTCATGCTTATCATATCTGCCGTAGGAACTTCTTTGACATTGAGGAGCGAGGCTTGAACTGTTGTGTTCAAACGTCATTTTTCTGTATCATCATCTGTGAATTCACTTTGACAATGGTTTCTGAGATATCAACTTTTTTAGCAACCATACTCTAAGATTTTCGTTGTTGACATTACATAAGGTACTTGCACTTAAATCAAGACTTTGTTCCTTCTGAACATTGGCTGATGTACCTGCACTTACATCTAGAATTTGTTTACATTCATGAATATTAGGGATATCTACATTTGAACCATGTGGGGGTTTACTGCCAACCTTGCTTGTACAAGAGTCGAATAACTTTCCTGTAGGAATCCACCTAAGACTACCAGATTTGAAAGTTCTACCCGTGGGTTTCCACCTAAGATCAGATTTAGGAGATGTTTTCTCATACACAGCGGAAGTCTTATTAGGAGAAAACCTATGTCTTGTAAAGATCTGCCTACCAGGTTTCTGAGTATGACTCTTTTGATCTACGGGGTTGTTACTGTTTCTGGTCTTATAGGATTGAATCTTAGCACGTGAATTCACTTCCTTCAGTAGTTTTGTTATGCATGCATCATGATTTGCATTAAAGACACACTTCTGACAAGTTGAGCAAACAAAGTGTTTGGAGTCAGAAAAAGAACTAGAATTCTTAGAGTGATATGCTTTGGGCACAGCCGTTATCGTTACAAAACTACTCTTAGATACAGGCAAACTCCTAGATGTTTGATTGTTGCTCCTAGATTTTGGTTTGCTACCTTTAGTAGTGTTTTGTAATCTAGCAAAAGGCATCACACTAGTTTTTGAGTTCTTATCTATTTCTTGTGTCTTTTTCCTAGCTTCATCTGATAGTGATTATGAACCATGTCATTTTAACTAAATCTTGGCATGTTCTTAGAATTATTCCTAGATTTGCTAGATGCAATCATATGATCAGGTTTTGCAAAACAGATTCTCTTCTCTTAGGCAAATAGTGTTGAGTTACTGGTCTTGACAAATTGTTATTCACATCAACTTAGGAGGCAAACTGTGGTTTTGAAATTTAAGGTATTTCAGATTTAAAGGCATTCGGTTGTCTAACAACTGATTGTTTTCTTAGTGATTGTAAAACCGGTTTCCCCAAGACTGGTGTTTTAGCAAACTTAGTATCTACACTATTTCCTTTTAACTTCCTTAAGTCATTTTTTTAAAGCGGCAATTGCAAAAACCTTTTCCTGAATCTGAGCTTTAAATCGTGCATTATTATCAAGCAAAGAAAGTTGTTGTTCTATATCTTAGATCTCGTAAATTTAATATAACAAACAAATCTTTGTAATGCTTATTTCAAAGTACTATTTTCCTACGTAATTCAGCCACACTATGTTCAAATTCGATGTTCATTGTATCAGTACATAAATTTCCTTTTTAATCTTGGCTTTATACTTGTTTCATTTAAAGTTGACATGTTGCCCATTTTAAAGCTTTGATTTTGATTATTAAGTTCAAGAGTAATCCAATTAGCTTTCAGCTTCTTGGAAAATCTTTTGAAATTGGGCAACGGTCTTTTTGAGTAAAATATTTTCAGACTCGAGTGATTGTTTTGAGTATTCACTTGCCTGGTTATCAAGTGATGAATCAAGTATAGGACTTTGAACTTGACATTGTTCAGGATACTGGTCAACCCTACCTTCATGAATGATTTCAGGTTGCTTAATATGTTGTTGTCCTATAGCAAAGATATTACATTCAGCAGTCAATTGTACCTCATTCATTGGCTCTTCGTCATATATGGGTCTGATATCTGCATCATCAACATCTGTATCATTCCCTGACCTGCTAATATCATCTTGCACTTCTGATTCTGTTCCACTGCTTTCTGTGATAACCAAATCAGCGTCCATTGCTTTACTCGTATCAATCTTACTCTCGTGCGTCTGCATCTCTCTTTTATTCACCCTTCTATTATACTATCTTTGATGACGTGTTCTTTCAGCGACGGACTTTTTAACATTACCCATGTGTTAGAGTAGTGTATCTCTGAAGTGTTTAACCTCGATTCTAGTGTATTCAACAAAGTACTTGTTTGTCATTTGACTGTCATAATCCAAAGTAAACTTCGAATCGATAAATTGCTAAAACTGTCTGTTGATCACCTAAAAGGCTTCTATGGATCCATCTTCTTGAAATTCATCTTTGTCAAGTTGCTTTTGTAGTTGATCTACGTTAAGAAGCATCGTACTTGTGAAAGTCTTGTTATCTTGACCAAAGAGTGACATGAATGCCCGTTTGAATCCATGTTCGATACGAGTGCCTTTTAAGTCTTCTTTAGAAAGAACATGACGGTGTGAATGAAGTGATCGAAAATATGTCATGCATCTTTCTTTTGCTTTTGACATCTTGTATTTAATTGCACGCACATCTTTTGTTTCAGAATCCAAGCTGCTTTCTTTTACTGATTTGTTGAATGCACACTCTGAATTACTGTTTTCTTTCTCAGAGCAAGTGTTTTCCATGACTATTGAATCAACTTTCAATGCTTGAACTGTATTTGACTGAACTTCTTGTGTTTGCAACTTCTTTTCATTCAACAATTGTTGAATCTCTTGTTGACGAAGAATTGTCTCAAGCATGTATTTCTCAATGAAATCTATATGATGGATCATTGAATCTTTGAAGGATTGATCATCAAATCTTGTATATTTTTGAATACGCTCTTTGAATTCTGAATTGAAAGCATTTACAAACATTGTTCTGAGTTTTGTCAAAATAGTCTTGCAATCAGTCTGAGAAAGTATTTCTTTGGTAAGATGTTGTTCTAGTAAATTCGAGTCTTGAGAGAATGTTCTTTTTCATATAGGCATGGTGCCAAAATCTTGTAAAGTATCTGTGAGAAACTTGAATTGTGACTGAATTGCTCTAAGACTTTTCATGCATCCTTCTATTAAAAGTCGTGCCTTCTCTTGAAGTCGTTGGATCTCTTGCTCTTATGAAACCGAACACGAATAAACTGTGTCTTTCATTTCCATTGTATTGAATTTGTTGTGAAATGAATTATAGACCTTAAGTAGATAAAGTGATTTGTTGTGGTTTGTTATTCGAAAGAAAAAAAATCGTTGTTGACGTGAAATTACTTGAGATTAATTAACGATTGTAAAAAAACTTAAAATGAGGACTAGCGTTTAAAAAGTTTAAAACTAAAATGACTAAAATTAAAAAGTTTGAAACCTAAAGACTAAAGTTGAAAATGTTTTAAAAACACAAGGTTAATATTGAAGAAAATTGAAAACTAAGGACAAATAGTAAAAGTGTTTATTAGCTAAGGGTTAGAATTGCAAATGTTTGAAAACTAAAGGATTAAAATGTAAAAATAAAATTTTAAACTATATTAAAAAATTACATTAAAAGTTTACGTACGATATTTAAATTTTGTATCTTCTTCAACAATGAAAAGCTATACGAAGGTTTTAGGGTTTATATATTTTGATTTCGATTCAGAATATTTCAAGAAAAAACGAATAGGTCACGATGATCGTTGAGGGACCGCGATTTTAATGGTATATGTTATAACACCCGCGAACGACGAGACTCGAAAAAACCCAAAACACGACGAAACAAGCTCGTTTAACTTTGTATAATTCGCCTAGTGCACAAGAGGTATAATTCGCCTAAGCCAAATGTTTAATTCGCCTAAGCTTCACAAGGTATAATTCGCCTAAGCTTAAGTGTATAATTCGCATAAGCAAAACGTATACTTCGCCTAGTCCAAACGTATACTTCGCCTTCACTTTTAGCTTGGTATAATTCGCCTAATGTTATGTATACTTCGTCGATAAGAAGACAAAAGCGTACGATGTCCTTCTTTGTGGTCCTTGTACCCTCTGTCTAAGCCATAATGAATACCAACAAAAAAAGGGCGTTGTCTTTGTCTTCAAATCGAGACCAATAAGCTGCCAGAATACGCTTCGTAATAAGCTTTTTACACCACAAAAAGCCACGAAAAGCACCACAAATAAGCTAGTATATCCTTGTTTCAAGCCGTGAAAAAGTTTTCCAAATAAGCTACGAAAAACTTCTAGTAATAACCAACAAACATGACCAAATAAGCTGCGTTTTGAAGAGCAAATAAGCCACGAAAGTAAAAACTTTTTATGTTTAACAAAAGAAACTTAAAAAATGGAAATAAGCCTAGACCTGTTGAGCTTTATAAATAAGCTTTATAAGCTATTAATGGTGTTAAGAGAAAAAACGCAAAACAAAGCAAAACACGTCTTTTAAAATGACTACTTTTTTAAACGTTGGTAATAAGACAAACAAAATAAGTTGACGCCACAAAAAGAATCAGATGTAAAGAAATACTACATATAATCAGTTGTGACTTTGAAATTGTTACTATTTTGAGAATAGAAAAATGACACAAACAAATTGTTAAACCAACACACGAATAAGCCCAAAAGCAAAACGGCAAAATACTAGGCCCAAACAGTTACATATTTCAACCAAAACCTAAATAAGCTAAAAAAATGAAATAAGCTACAAATAATAAGCTATTCGAATAAGCTTGGGCAACCACAAAATAATCACTAAATCCACCTGTGGCTCATGATACCAAATGTTATCCCAAAACTTAACCCATATCACAACAAATAAGCAATACCAAATAAGCAAAAATAGAGAGAGAAACAAAAGATGGAAGATTAGATTAGAAAGAAAGAGAGTGGTGGATGATTACACACACATACAAGTGTAAGAAATGGTAACCAACACCCTCTCCATGTGTGGAGAGGGTCTTATTTATAGTCTCATACCCACATAAAGTGTATGGACTTTCTTCTTGGGCCGGGCTTGGCTTAAGGTGGGCTTTAAGCCCAAAACACAGACAATATTAGATTACAATCCAAGCTCGTTAATCCCGACTAACCTATTACTTAACAAGACTAATTACGACTAATAAGACCGATAATATTCTTGTTCGACTTATATAAAATTAAGGCTAACAGATTAGTTCAAGATATTCTCATAAATGACAAATTGCTAACTTCCCATGTAAATCTAGAAAACAAAGTTTCTTAAAAAGTTTGTAAATATGGTATTTTGAAGGTCCAATAAGAAATATATAGCTCGGATAAGAGAATCAAGATCTCAACATTATGAGGGGTGTAGGCATCTCTAGAGGACCTGAGAATGGACAAGGTATGTACCATTACCGCATTCAAACTGCTTTTACTTGAATGAGAGCATAATTGCAATTTTTGATTCAATAAATGTCTACGAAGGTGGTGAAGTTGCTTTAGGAATATCTGGAAGTGGTGAACTTGCTGAACCATCCATCATGCTTTTACTATTAGGACTTTTGTTGGACTCAAGAACAAATGAAGGTACTACTTAGAAAACCCAATATTTTTCTCCATTCTTTTATATGAAAACATTGATGAACACCATTTAGTACTAATTTAAATGTAATGTACTGGTGTGATATAAAGGAAGTGGTTCTATGAAACTTCTAACAAAATAAAGGAAGGAGTTTGATTGTATTGGCTACCACAAAAAAAGTATTATTGTTTTTAGTATTTTTTTTTTAACAATTTGAGTAGTTTTTAAGATGGAGATACAACATATAGTCCTAAATCAACAACTTTTTCTAGATCAAATGATTGTTTATTAGAGTTGGTCAGATGCTAATTTTGTATGCAGACTGAGTACTTGATTAATGAATATTGATGTTTAGCTTAATGTTATTAATTGTATTTTTTATATACACCACATAGGTGTTTAAAGGTGCATATATCATATGAGAACAAAGCTGGAATGCTATTAAAGATAGTTATGCTTCTTTATTTGCTACGGGTAACGTTTAGTTTTTTAGGATGTGTATACTTACAGAGTATGTTTAACTCACCAATATAGTTTTGTAGATTGATCATCATATTAGGGATGCTGCTAACAATGGGATCTATGCTGCTAACAACGATTAAAACTTTATTATACTGTCTATTATATGAACCATATTTGATTAACAATATAAGTTATACAATATCAAATTAGATGTTTTAGAAATGTTGTCCCTAATAAAGTTTTAATCGTTACTTTTTATCTATCTGCCTTATAGCAAGATTAACAATGTAAGCTTTGTATCGACGTAAGGTTATCGTTTTTAGCATGATTATATAAATCTTTAGTATATGTGGCTATATAAAGAACTATTTGTATATCCTATATCTTGATAAATAGTTGCAAGTGAATTAGATGTTATTATGTTATCTTCCCAGGTTGGAAGCACCAGAGCATTGATTGTGAAACATGCCTTGCTATATGTTTGTGAAAAATGTAAGACATGATATGTGTGATTTGGATGAAAACTTTGATGTTAATAGAGAAAAAGGTAGATAGCCTATATATATTTACAAACAATAAAATGATTGTATTTAAAACTACATTGCTATGTTTGCTCCTTCTGTATCTTTTAATTAATTCTATATTGAAAAGAAAATCTTAATTGTTCTCACTACGAAGAGTACAAAAGAGTCCCTGTCAACGAAGAGTGTTAACATGGGTAATTTATGAGAAATTAAGTTAGGCCAATGATAAATGGGTGATACTTTTCATCCCCATAAGGTATATCAAATTAAATAAACAAAAGACGTATTAGAAAGATGGAGAAAAAGGGTCATTTCTATCATGACATGTCATTATAATCGTACCCATATATTAAGGGGGTGTTTGGCTAAGCTTATATGATAGGCTTATGAGCTTATATAAGGGGGTTTTGATAAGCCACAAAAGTGTGGCTTTTTTAAGTGGGTTGGGCTTATATAACATGTTACATTATAAATTTCAAATTTACCCTCAATTATACTTAATCTAACATTAATATTTTTCAACCCTTGTCTCTTATAGTCATTTACCACTTTAAAATAAACCAAACATTTGTAGTTATAAACTTACTAAATATAAGCTAATACAAACACTCAACGTGGGCTTATAAGCTTACGATATATAACATAAGCCTAAGCCCAACTCATAAGCTTAGCCAAACACCCCCTTAGGCATGCGAGTGAATGCTCTTTTTATAATGTTTTAACATACCCGTTTATGTCATGTGTGTATCGTTACAATTTAAAGTTCAAACATTTTTAAATGGTTATGTACTCAAATGTGTCGAACTTTACTCGTATAGATAGTTAGATACACACAATATGATAATTAAAAATGCATTTAACAGGAAAAAATAGTTTGATACCGACTTAAGGAATAAGTAGTGTCAAGTTTTATGCATTATTAAACCATCATCCCTATCTTTTTATAAACATCTTCACTTTTTTTAATGTTTTAACATACCCCTTTGTATTCTGTTGTTATTCATCATACCTTGATCTCATTTTTCAAGATTCAATGTTTGTTATAAAAAAGCTCATTTTTTTAATGTTTTGAGATACCCTTTTGTCTTTTTCTTAGGAACTTGGGGGAATTGGGATGTGTGCAGTCGTTGTTGCCGTTGGCTGGAGCTAGGATGACGTCACGTTTGGTTGTTAATTTGCGAGCTTTTTGCGAGTTGTCTCATGGTACCTTCTGCCGCTCTTGTCAGGATCGCTAACTAGTAGTGAGTTTAAATCAACAATGATTAGTTAGTTGTTGTTGAATTGATTAATCGGTGAACTGTGTGAGCAATGTGTATGTTTAGTTGTGATTTGCGGTTATTTGTTTAGTTGTTTTTTTTGTGGTTCTAGGATACGTGTGACGTTTTCGAATTGTCTGAGTAGTAATATTGCTATTTTTGCGGTTTAGTTATTTTTGCACTTGAGTTGGCTGAGTAGAATTAATATTGTTAGCTTTTAATTGAATTGTCTTTTGTTCCGTTCTGTTCTGTTTTACCAATAGCTTTTTTGAAGTAGTGCAATTGATCATATACAGAAAGGTGAGGCCGTAAGGGGGTTCGTTGTCGTTAACTGATTGTACCGGGTTAATTATAGACAACCACTTGGAAAGAAAATTAATTTAAATCAAAATATTTAATAGCACGGTGATGCATCTATACAAAATTTTGACCCTTAGTACACGCAGTGGCACCTGCATCATAGGGTGAATGCGAGGGGGTACAAGTATGAAATATCCCTGGGTAGTTTGGTGAAGTGTGTTCTTAAAATGTTTAACCGGCAAGATTTTGGGGTAATGTGACTGTTTACTA
>BQNB010065933.1:0-34758 GCA_026074375.1 Tanacetum coccineum | reverse complement strand
CAGTTTGAGAAACAAATATCGGGAAAAAAAATCTAAGGTATAACTGAGGAAGATAAAGTAAGTGTAAAAAATTAAAGGAGAAAGTACACTAACCATTGTAGGAGAAATGGAGCCTGTCCGTGTATATGCCGGGCAGGCTAGTAGTCCGAATGGGCAACATAAAACCCAAACGGACTAACTCAAGCCCAATCGAATAAATTCCAGACCAAGCAAGCTACTCAAATCCGAACGGGCCACATGAGTCCGAACGGGTCATAAAGTTCCAAGCTAGTGTCCGCGTATATACCGGACGGACCTCACATCCGAACGGGTCGTATGGGATCCGGACGGGCGTACTATATCAACCCGAAAGAAGACAACGCTAGACTCGATAAAGAGTGACACATCTTCAAACTATTGGATAATAGCAAGCACTTACGCAACATCGCTATGCCAGGAATTAAGGAGCGATGTCCCCACGGTATACCGACACCCAAGGCAAAGGCTAGGCATAGGTCGTCTCCTTCATTCCCAAGGTGTCAAGAACAGTACTTCCAAACAGTACTTCAAGTAGTATAAATACCCAAGCATTTATTACTTGACAGCCAGCATTTCACGACACACACACATACATTTATTACTATAGCCTCTTCGGCTTCACAATATAGCCCCTTCGGATCACATTCACATACTTACTCTCACGCCCGAGCTTGGTCCTGGGTCAACACCCGGGGCGAGTTAACGGGTGTTCTTTCTTACTTTCAGGTAATTTAAGGGGATACTTCACCAAGAGGGTAGGGAACGCATCCCAAACTCAAGGTACGGTATTTTACCTTAACAGAGCCGACGGTGATATCAAAGGAACTGTAGAAGATGGAGGAAAGAGATGAGCAGACAATATTGAGTGTGGGAAATGAATACCCATACCTATTTCCTAGATATAAAGATGAAAATGTGTTTCAACAACTACCAACTGTTTCGTGATAAGTTGTCACTTTTTTTAGAGTATGAGTTTTTCTATTATTATAAAATGAGTAATGCTATAACCACATAACGTTTACAAAAGAATTTTCACAAAATGATGTGTAACAATATAATTTGTCATGAAAAAACAAGTTAGTGGAGGAAGAAAGTCATAATTGGTCCAATTGTCTTGCCACATCATTATGTGAAAGTTTTTTTGTAAAAATTATGTGGTTCTAGCATTTCTTTTATAAAATACTACAAATAACATACGTGTCATTTTGTGGACGCTCTACATTGTCCTACGTGGCATTTTATGGATGCTCTACAGCAATTAGAGGCCTTTGCTTATATAATAGGTAGAAATAAATAGTACAGTAAATATTTGCCCAAATCACACACACAATAAATCACTTTTAAATCACATAACCGAGCCACCCAAATCCTAAATGATGAAGATAACCACCACACAATAAATCACTTTTTCTAACAATATTTTCCCCAAATCACTTTTACAGAATTTTGCGTATTTTCTTTTTGAACGGCTTAACAAATTCTGTGCTCGAATTGCAGCAGCTCATCGGAGTGAGGGTGGTTTGTTAGGGTTTCAGTTTCAAATCGGTCAATTGCATCAAAGGTATAAAACAAATCGATTGTTTATTTCAGTGTAATTCAAGTTTTAGTTTATGAATTTGAGTTTAATTTTTTGTGTGTAATTAACTCAAGTTTATTGAATTTTTGCTTTACTTTTGATATATTGCTTAAACTCATCTCAAATGTGGTGTGTATATTTTGCTTTAGTTTTTTTTTTATATTTCGCTTAAACTAATACTATATGAATGGCCTTGATTTGCTGATCAAAGCCAACATTAGTGACTTGTTATGCTTTTCGTTATATACGTATGTCTGTTATCATCGGAAGAAGATTGTAAGCAACTGATTGTGATATGTGCATTGTAGATGTCTATATTTGTTAAGAGCGAAAAATTGATGGATCGATGCATTTTCTACTTGTTATCATCTCTGCTTGTAATTGCTGACAATCATGGGATCGGTTTAGTGCTAAGCTCGAGTTTGACTCAATTAAAAATCATAAAAATTGAGCTTAGTTGATTCTTCGATACTTCAAACTTGGCTAAACAATGGTTAACTTTTCTCAGTGGCTTCTATCAAAATGTTAGTAATAAGTTATGCTGTGAGAGTTACAAAGTAATGCGACTGTTTGATGAGATGCATGCCTGAGTTTGATTTTGTGTGTGTCTGAGTAGCTATATATTAATTTAACAGTTTGCAGAAAGTAATGATTTGTTAGTTCTATTAGGGGTGTAATTGAGCCAACCTCTCTCTTGAGTCAGTTAAGAAGAAACTGGACTCGAGCCTCGTTGAGTACACATAGTTTTCTTGACTTATCTAGGTTAGCACTGCTAAAGTTTCAAGTATAGTTAAGGTTAGTACGAACCAACTTGATAGGTGAATGAATATAATGTGATTTATGTTATAGATGGGAATATCAGGTTTAGATTAGTTAAGCTTAAGTTTATAGATATTTTTAGTTTGCTTATAATTATCAGACTTAGGTGAATGTTGATCTTTCAATTCTAATGATTTTAGGCATTTTATCGGAAACTTGGTGAGTTTAAGCGATGGATAAAAGTTGGATTAATGCTCCGATTACAAGCAAAACTTTTAGAGATGGGGCTAAAAAATTTATAAGTTTTGCTCGTGTTAGAAGTATCAGAGGATTGATCAAATGTCCATGTAATAAATGTTGTCTCGGTAAATGGTTAGACGTAGAAAGCGCTCATGGTGACATAGCAACTTGTCATTTTAGTCCAAACTTGTTGATTAGTTGAAGACCAAACTTGTTGATTAGTTCTGTCATTTTAGTCCCATCTTTAGCAACTATTTCTTTAGCTTGAAAAGATTGGAGCTTGTTTCAAACTTGTCATTTTATATCTTTTATAAGAAAAGATTGGAGCTTGTTGCAGATTTAAGAAATTTGCATCTTTTTTATGTAGTTGCAGGTTTAACATAGCATGTAATTTTATATTAGCTGCAAATTTAACAAAAGCATGTAATTTTTTTTTATGATTAGTTTCCAATTTGTCCACGCTTTTTAGTGTGGAGCTTAAATTTTCATGAGTTTTTTATTTTGTCCACGCTTTTTAGTGTGAAGTTTAGATCCATTGTTTATTCACTCATTTCCCACGCTTTTTAGCGTGTACTTTTAGACCAAATCTCCACGCTTTTTAGTGTGAAGTTTTCGTTAGTTTGTACACGTTTATTAGTGTGGTTCTTTTTCTTGACGCATATATACTCCACGCTTCCCTAAGCGTGGACTTCAAATTTCCACACACTTTTAAAAGGGATAAGAATTCACTTTTAGTTTTGCACAACTTCATATTTGAGAGCATACGTAACAAAACTTAAGATAAGTATATACTTGCAATTTAACATGAATCATACCATTTTTGTATAGCTAACAAGAATGATAAGATGCAAGTTAACATAATAAACACATCAAGACATGTAGTCTTTTCATATTCTTGTATATTAGCTAATAATAATATTTCTTGTCTTTTACCTACGTCGGATGCATAAGTAATCGTTTTATCTAACAATATCTGGTAGTGATGCTATTGCAGGGTAAGATGGTAATTGACTAGATGTAGCAGAGTTCATTTCAACAGGGAACAATGCTAAACTCATAGTGGTTGTAAATGCTACCGCAAAGTCCATCACTGTAGGCCTTGTGGCTGCAGCTGAGCAAGCAGGTAGTCATGTAATTAGCATCTTTAAACGTACAGAGGACTTGCATTCCTCTAAACAAACCCTTGGGTTTGGCGCGAGTCGAATTAAGATCATTGTAGGAGATGCACGAATTCTGCTGCTAAATAGCTACAGGAGAGCTGATCGTGTAGTTATCGATCGTAACCTTGAGAATCATGACCTGATTTTACACACTTGGCGTCTCTAATCAAATCATCGTGGGCCTATCAGATGCAAACTAAGAGTTACACTTACGTGTGTTTGATTTACATTTTATGTAGCAACTACGGTTCTATACATATGTTTTAAGATTGAAATGTGTGAATCCAACATACATGTATCACCTTGAGTATACTTGTAACATAGATGTACGCTCTGCATAGCAATTATGTGGTAAGATATAAAATGATAACCTTTGGTTTAACGGTGGTGATTTCTACCATTTCAAAGAACAAATGTTAATGATACAAGCAACAAAGGGAATTCAATCCCATCCTAACTTGCAATACTACTACAAAATTTACAAACTACAACAATAAAACTTCTAAAAGTTCCATTACGACTGAAAAGTTAGTAGCACAACATCTATTTGCTTACAACTACTTTCTAAAACCATCTAACCAAGAACCAACGAAGTCATAAAAATCGTTAGCATAATGGATTACCGAGTTCTTGCACAACTTCTTCCACAGATGGTCTTTGATCAGGAGATTCATGGGTGCACATCAATGCTATTTTTGCAAACTTTGCAGCTTCATGCTCACGGAATCTTCCATGGAGATTTGAGTCAATAAAGTCAATGAAAGTGCAAGATTCAGCAGCAAACCTGGCAGCACTAGCGAATTTCCGTTTACCAGATATGATCTGAAAAACAAGAACCCCAAACGGATAGATATCACTTTTCTGGGTGAACCTGCCGGTGGTGCCATACTCGGGAGCTAGAGATCCCATGGCAGCACTGGCTTTGAGTGACGAGAAGACAGTATCTTTTGTAAGAAGCTGATGAAGGCCAGAATCCGAGAGTAGAGGCTTGAACCGTTGGTCTAGTAGCACATTCTTGACCGATATGTTCTGATGAACCATTGCAGGTTTGTTTAGTTTGCTCCCATGTAAGTACTCTATGCCTGCTCAAGTAGGACCAGAAAGGGTCAGTCTAGCAGTTAAAAAGTAACACGTGAAAAACAGAAATAGTGTACTAAAGATTACAATTTTAAACATTCTGAAATGGGTAAAACAGGTAAAAGTAAAAAATAAAACAGGTCAAAAGTCGCATTTGAATGCTACCTAAAATATTACTCCGTATATACAGAAAACCCTAAACACTAAAGTATCATTTTAGATGTGTAGTTTTTCTAATCTTAACCGGCTAACTGATGTATCAATAATTGCTTAAACATTTATAGAATAAAAAAGATATTTACTAAATAAGGTGTTGATGGGTCAACCCAACCCGAACATGTTTTGATCTTTTACCCAGCCCCTCCCATTATATACCAGAATTTGGCAGGTTCATTGTGAAAACAAGATTTTACCTTTGGCGATACCATTGATGATCGATGGAAGCCCGGGTGGACCAGTCAAGAACATGATCACCATCTTTCATGTTACCATTAGGTACAAAGTCATAAATGAGAAAGCACTCGCCACGCCCTTTAGAACAGCAAAAGCCTCTCAACCTCACTAAATTCTCATGTCTGAGGGACGTTAAAATATTCATTCCCTTTAAAAACTCGGATTCCTCAGACTTGCAGCTACTTTTTATAATGCTAGCTTTTTATAGCAACAATGGTTCCATCTCTCAACATACCCTTGTGAATGGCCGAAAACACACTCTTGCCTAACAAATTTCTAGGAGCGAAGTATTGTGTGGCTGACTCTATCTCTTCCAAATTAAACCTAAAACTTCTCATTATTTCTTGAGAGACCCCGCCAAATCGCCGACCCTCGGCTAATGGGTCCCACCCATTAGGGTACTCGAGGTTGATTAGAGGTGACCCGTTTTTTCTACATGCTTCCTTTGACTTCAGCTGGTCAATGGGTCCATTAGAATGGTCAAACTTATTGCTGTGTTTTTCAGCTCGGTTTAAAAAATGTGAAACTGCTAAGAAACCAATGACTGATAATCCCACGATTGCTACTACCACTCCAACAATAATAGAAGCTTGTGGGGTTTTTGATGAATGTGATCAGCGTGTGTCACTACAGTTTTACTTCAAATCGGTTGTTTCTGGCGTGGCTTTTGTTGGTACGCCGTTTGGATTTAGCTTATCCAAAGCACTGCAAGTTCTTAACGGTGCAAATTCAACTCCGCATAGTCCCAGGTTGTTTCCATATTGGAATCCTCCCGCTAATCTCTTTAAAGCTATTGTTTGAAAACAAAAACAAATATTAACAAGGGATGACAAAAACTTTACACTAAAAGTTTGATTCCGTTACTTTAGAAATTCCGAACCAATCTAGTTTTAGCAAAATGATTTGTGGTTATTACCATTTTATTTCCTTGTAAATACAAACTTTACGGATCTTTGGATGTGGTTTTAGAAAGTTTATAGTGAGACTTGGAACAATCATAAATAATCCATTGCATAGGACTAGAGATATTTAACATCTATTTATCCCGATCACCAATTCCTCGGTATCAGAATCATATATCTTGACCTTTATTTATAAAATGAATTAAATGCACAACCAAACACCTCCTTATAATAACTGAATGATGAAAAGGGGCGTCGTTTAACCTCAAAGTTTAGATTGTTTGCATCTGCAACGATATAAATATATAATGAGAAACAATGACAAAACACATAACCATGAATAATACCTAGAGGCACACTGCCGGACAGAGTATTATTTCTCACATCTAAAACATTAAGCATAGGTGCATCCGCCAATCTTGTAGGGATTGAACCGAAAAGTCGATTGAAACTTAAATCTAGCCTTCTTAATTCCCCTAAATTCCCAAGACTTGCAGGTAATGCGCCACTAAGGTTATTAGATTGCAGTGAAAGAACACTAAGCTTCTTCATTGATCCGAGTTGAGTCGGTATACTTCCACTCAATTGGTTGTAGCAGAGCTGCAATACTGCACAACAAGTTTGAATTAGAAAACTTTACATATAATGCAATATGTCTAACAACATATATCTCAAAGTACGACTAGGGGGTGTTTGTTTCGACTTATATGTGGGCTTATTTGATTTCGGCTTATATTTCATAAGCCTCAAATTTCCGGCTTATTTTGAGATTTGTGGGATTATGTAAGTTAATTACAATATGATAAACTTATATATGCACGTAAGTCTCAAAATAAGCCATGAAATTGGGGCTTATGATATATAAACTGAAATTAAATAAGCTCATAAGCTCACATACAAGCCGAAACAAACACCCCCTAAATGGTACATAATAAGATTGTTTCATAGTCAAATAGCTATCAGATTTGAACATGTTGTAGATGCATTAATGCAAGAAAATAAGGAATCTATATAAATATATTAAGACTAATGATCTATACAACATTTTTTGATGAATCCAAGAATCACATTTCAATATAAAAGTACAAAACACTATCAAGAAAAACAAAACATTTCGATCCTTCTTATTTTGAATTCATTGATAACAACCAAAACAACAAACAAATTATTTAACATATCACAATAAAACATACTACAAATATAAAGGAAAAGGCACTCCAACATTAAATTAAATAAAAACTCATAACAAAACAAAAAACCAATACATTTTCCAAGATTTATCAACTTTTTATAAATAAATAAAAAGGAAGACAAAAACTAACCTTGTAGATTAACCATGTCTCCAAGCTCAAGAGGAATGAAGCTAGAAAGATAATTAACTGTTGAGGTAAATCTTTGCACGCTAGGTGAGTCCCCCGAGCTTGTAATGTTAAAGTCTCTCGGGTCCCTACACGGTATGAGATGGACGCGTTAGCCTCGTCTTGGGGGAGTCCCAAGACCAAGCTCGGGCGTAAGAATGAGTGATGGAATTTGTCGATAGGTTAATGTATGTAAGTGCGATTAAGAATGCAGTGAATTGTCTATTAAATGAGAAGAAATGAGATGTATTTATACACGTTGTGGGCACAGTACCAACGTACTCTGCTTGCACCGTAGAGTATGACGTTCTGAGCTATACCTAGGATTCTTGTGAGATGGCACGTGTACTTCAAGGACATTATCCCTCAAATTCGGGGATTAGTGGGTGAGAGCATTCCTCCGGGCATTCCGTTCCGGTGAGCCCTCCGGTGTTCTTCCGTCTTCCTTCCGGTGACCTCCGTCGTCATGTCCCCCCAGTATCATGTGGTCAACCATCGGGTGGTCATGTGATACTTAATATCTCTCTTTTTTGTCTTTGTGTTTTTTTTAAGAGTACTCCCGGCCCAAATGGGTAAACATTTTGGGCCCGCTGTGTTGCTATTGGGCTGGAAGAGGAACAGGGTATACCCTGGTTCGCGTGATGATGACACGTGTGACTGACGTGTCGTATTTCAATGGCCGAGATTGAGCCACGTCACGTTAGCTACTGTTGAATCGCGACGCTTCCCTTGCCCCTTAACCCCCTATAAATACTTCACTCGCCCCTTTTTACAGTTTTACTTTCTTACTGAAATTATCTCTAGGCCCTCCTTCGGATTCTTCTTCCGTGCGTTTCGTCCTTCTAAAATTTATTCTTTTGATCTTCCATTTCCCTTGCACCACATGTCTTCCGGATCTTAGTCTGCCGACGACCCTCTCGTTCCCAAATTCGACATGCACATCTATACTTCCGTCCTAACTGCCGATGAAGTTAACAGTCTTGTTAAGGAATATGCCATTCCTCTGGACCTTCGTCCTTGCCCCCCCTTCCACTCTGACTATGAACAATCTTTCGGGGGATAAAATAGGTATATACGAGCAGTATCTAGAATTGTCGGGTGTTAGGGTTCCTTTTTCTACCCTTCTCCTCGACGTTATTAAGCTCTTCCGCGTACATATCTCCCAGTTAGTTCCGTTAGGATTGAACCGGTTAACAATGTTCGAGATATACTGCCGTACTTTAAACATAAATCCTACCTTCAATCTGTTTCGTGCTTCCTACAAACTAAATAAGCAGGGCCATTGGTTCTCCTTCAAACGTCGTTCGGGGAATGGAGGTCATGATAAAAAAAATCACGAATTTTGCACAAGTTTGAAGCATTGGAAGGACCGTTGATGTGGTCGTCGTAAGACTTCACAAGAAGTTTTACAACTCCCTAGGCATTGTACCTAATCGTTGCAGTGTAGTATATGCAAGACTCGGGGTTGTTATCGTTTACTAGGAGAGTAGGTTGGTAAGGCTCGATCACGATCTAACAAAGGTCTACGGGATTGAGAGAAGATTCTTTTTGTGTTTTTATGAAAGCAGTAAAATATCATTGGTTTGAGAGGTTGGTTTGTTTTATCTAATTAAACTAATTATATTCTAATCTACTGGTGATAACTTTATGATAAAATGATGTATTTACTTAATCATGTACTACCCCTTAGATTGTTTCTCCTAATCTTGTTGCTTTGTCACACTTGTGATGATCTGTGTAAGTATTTCCTAAGTCATGAACGAATTACACGAACCCGCCGTCTATTTAATATTCAATTAAGGCAACGTACAAGTAAGGTAGTATGAAGACTATTACAAGGCCCCTAAGAGTATATTAAATTCAATTGAAATATCCTTTTGATCAACCATATTGGGGTAAGGTAGTATGAAGACTGTTATCAGATGGTATCCTTTCTACACACACGTGTTTGCCTAGACGTCTATGCCAATTTAATATCTTATAGCTAGTTTTTTAAAGCCTAACGCGCACATCCATCACAAGAAGCAACATTAATAGAATCTACAATCTAAGTTTCATACAATCATTAGTAAATACAAAGAAGGGTTTAGCCTAGCATGTTATAAAGAAAGCAAGAACATAAATCAATCAAACAACACGTAGACATATTGCATTATTAAAGATAAACAATCTTACTTGATTAAAACATGGATTAAGGTCAGTTACAATAGGGTTTTGAGGCCCTAAGAATGGCCTAAAAGTTGCTAGAATGACCAAGGTTCGTCTCCCAAAAGTTATACAAAGTTACACACTTAAAACCCTAGAATCGGTTTTGTATTTATAAAAAAAGTGACGTGACGGCGTCGCTTTGAAGCCTTGACGCCGTCGCCACGTCAATGATTCTAGATCCTCTTTAAGGCGGCTACGTTATGACGCCGTCACCAAATCCTTAACGTCGTCACTTTGGAAATCACGACGGTGTCGCCTTATACTTGAGACGCCGTCTCCACGCTCTGTATGCGTGGTTCTTCAATATACTTGGTGTAGAGCCGTAGTCTTGTCTGTTTCTTCTCCAAATGAGCCTAAGTCACGTGTATTTCCTCCAAATGCCATCCAAGTGCTAAAAACCTGAAAACAAACGATTAAGCACATAATCTGGGCATATTTGCATGATTTAGGGGGTTAAATGACCTCGAAAAAGTGTATAAAATAACACCTCATCAAATACCCCTACACTTGGGATTTGCTTGTCCTCAAGCAAATGGGCTTTTCTACCTACACAATAGCAATATTGGGGTCATTTAACCTACTCTTTTAAATTAGTTTACAACACAACCTTCTAGACCTCGTAATTGAAAGCACGAAAAGTAAATACTAGCACCTCACATAAGTGTTTGGATTCTCTCTTTCTCTCGGGTGTATAATAAATTATAACAACTATGAGGAAACGAAAAATTAACACTCATTACCTGTCATAGCATATAAATTGCCATATGCTTAGTAAAGGATCAAACCTCCACCGCTAGGCGCAAGTATTAGTTATTACTATCAAAGATGTCGTTTTAAAGGGTTGTGGGGTGTAGGTGTAAGATAACATTAACGGAAACAGAAACGGATGGGATACATTTGGGGAGTGACTTTTGGGGTGAAAGGGTTAGCTAATTATTTATATGAATACATGTTGTTTGGTTGCTAAGCCAAAGACTCGGACGAAGATATACAAACTCTACATCGATCTCTTTTCTTTTTCTTTTCTATTTTTCTCCTTTTTAACATAATACATCACTTAGGGTTTATAAATACACCCCTACACTTGAGTTTTTACATACTCGATAATTAGAATCTAACTAATGACCCGAATTGAGTTGTACGCATCTAAAAACACTTGTACGAAAACCTACCACCGCCTCAATTTTCCCGTCAATGTCCGAAAGAGGGTAATAATCCTTCGGACATGCTGAGTTGAGATTTTTGAAGTCTATACACGTCCTCCAGCTCCCGTCATACTTCTTTACTAAAACTGGGTTGGATATCCATGTGGGGTACCTCACCAGGCGGACTATCCCTGCTTTCACCCATTCTTCGACCTCTTTGGTCACCGCATGGCTCCTGTCGGAGGCCAGGACCCTTCTTTTTTGCACGATAGGCTCTACTGACGGGTTGACATTAAGAATGTGCTCTATGATTCTCCTGGGTATGTCTATCATATCAGCCGGTTCCCATGCGAAAACATTCAAGTTCCTCTTTAGTAATGCTATAAGTTGTTTTTTGCATCCTTCGGAAAGGTTCCCCCTAATTGTTACCAACTGGTCCAGATAGGACAGGTTGACTAGTGTTTCCTCCGTTAAATCCACACTTCCTTGGGCTTCTTTGTCCGGCAACGTATTCTGATGGGCCTCTCTTTCAACCATTTGTTCTTTTTCTAGTCTCCGACACTCGAACATGATCATAGTCCGAGTGACCAGAGTTGCAATCCCTTTTGGGGTGGGGAATTTTACCATGTAATGTATTGTTGAAAAGACTGCTCGCAAGGTCTTCAACCTAGTTCTTCCAAGAATAACATTATAAGGGGACGGGGCCCGAACTACCGTGAAATTAATCATCACCCTTCTGAATAACCCCCCGTTCCCAAAGACTACTTCCAATTCAATTTTGCCTAACGGTTTCACCACACCACATGTGAAATCCACCAAGTCTATTTGCGTGCTTCTTAATCGTGACTTCATAGTGGGACTTAGATTTTCGAAGCAATGTTCGAACATCACCTCAACCGATGCTCCCTGGTCCACGTACACTCTACGCACTAGATACCCTTCCATGACTGCCTCTATAATGAGGGATCCGAGGCATTTTCCAATGACACGGGTGGAAACACAATGGGTGCTTTCATCCAACTTTCGTCTCTTTCGATCGAATTTCTCTTCCTGTCCTCTGGCCAAGACCTTATCATATTTATGACCTTATCTTTTCCGGCATCTCTTCCCTTGGTGTTTCCTCGTCCCATTTGCCTAACATCCTTGACCAGGTAGTTGAGCTTCCCAGATTCCAAGGCCATTTCCAACTGTCTCCTTAGTTGGAAGCAGTCGTTAGTATAGTGTCCTTTTTCCCTATGGTAATCACAGTATTTATCTTAGTTCTATTTCTTGGGTAGGAGCTACATCGGCCTTGGTGGCTGTAGGTTTAGTTGTAGCTCTGAAGCTAAAATTTCCTTGGGTTGTTTGGTAAGAGAGTTGAGGGTGAGCCTATGATGCTGGATTCCCTGATGATCACCCCTAGGAGCCTGATACGAGATCTGGGGATGATACGGAGCTAAACCATCTCTGTTGTTGAACGCGTTTCTTCCATCGTTCCTCCGCCTGTCCACTCCGTATCCCCCCTTGTGGAACCGATCCTCCCTCTTGCTAGTCGGCCCTGGTACTCTGTTGTTCTCACCCTTAGGTAACTCTGTGCTAGCGAAGGCTTCCTCAGATCTCACGAAGTCATCCAGCCTAACCATCATTTCGTCTACCATTTTCGGCACCTTATCACAGTATCGTTTAGCTAGATCCGGGTGTTGGGAATTATTCATTCCTGACTTAGTACCGTTAGTGATAATACTTAGTACCAATAGTTATAGTTAGTACTGACAGTACAAAGTGTTAAGTACTGATCAGTTAGTTAGTACCGTTAGTAGAAAATAGTTAGTACCGTTTAAGAGATATGTATGAGATATTATAGGAAAAGATATATATTATCTTTTATGCGTTTTGTAAGCCTGTTAGGGTTTCTCCTTGGTCTATAAAAGGAACCCTCAGGGCATAGTTAGAGATATCAGTTCAATATACATCTTATACAATCATATCTCATAGTTAGTAATCTCTAATCACTTTAACAGATTAATAGAAATCAAAGTTTAGTTTATTCATTGTTCTTCTTAATACTATTGTGTAGATTCCGCATATACAATGTAACATTCCGTATTTTCAGGTCATTTACGACGTCATCTATTTTACTAATTAATTTTTTTCGTACACGTTTACTTTTAATTCTTATTATATAGTTAAATCGCGCAAACTAAAAATCAATAATTAACGTAAACGGACACCAAACGAATTAAAGTTTTCGTCAAGCAAACAATATATTATTTTTACGAAGGTAATAATAAACTTTTTATATTATATTTTTATTGGTTGCGTAAAACGTTTACGTTTCGCAATAAAATACATTTAGGCATACCCGGAACCACCATAATTAATTTACGCTTCAACAAATGCTTATTTTTATTTTCAATGATCAAAGTTTATAAAACTTTTACCCCACTTATCAAATGGGACGCCTCATATATACAAGAAATAAGCAAGACCTATTCAATTTACAAGTATACTTTCTAAATTAAATCTACAACTTACACTTTACATTATAACATTATACTTTCATTTTTTTTCAAGTATAATACTTTCTTTTAGCTAGCTAGATATTTCCTCCATAATTTCATGGGATGATTCACACTTTAGGGAACATAAGGACTTATAAACCATACCTAAGGTCATGTACATCTCTACACATTAATTCAAGCCATACTTCCCATACTTTTGACCATACTTTCCCTAGAAATCCTCATCTTGTCTTTGACTAGTCTTCCATGTATATAAGGTCTCATACTAGTGAAATACACACACACTTCTCACTTTCAAGGTGTAAAACACACAAAATCTCTCTTCCCCCTCCTCTCTAGCTCACGGCAACCACAAGACCAACACCAAATCCATACCAAATTTTATTTAACACATTTACATACATTCCTACAACATATCTAAGATGTCCTAAGAAGATTTGAAGGCTTGGTTAAGTCTTTACAAGTGTTAAGCAAGAAAAATGGAAGATTAGGGTTTAGGGTTTCAAGATCTTGCAAGCTTTGGTTTTTAATCTAAACAAGGGTTTAGATTATATTTCTCATCATCATACATCACCATAAGGTTATCTAAAACCCTTTATGTCTTTACATTTATCATTTTATGTGTATATAAGTTCTATGTAGTGAAATCACCATTAGGTTACTTTTAAACATGTAAAACATATTTTTGCTTGTGATTATAATTTTGTACACTTATTCATGTGTTATGTGGTTTGGATGTAAAAATATGGATCTTGACTCTAATTATATGTAAGACAAGTATATAAATAAGTTTGTTGAAAACTTGTGGTATTTTATTAAGTTGAAAAAGTATATAAAACAAGTTTATATATATAAGTACCTAATTATTATTAAGGGGCTGTTTTGGTTCGAAATCCAAAGCATGGATTTTATGTTTTATAAAAATAGTACGTCTCATGACGATTCCAAAATGATAAGAAACTCGAAAAACCGATTTATAACGAAAAAGATACGACGATTTCAAGTTTACGTTAAATATATACTTTAAAAACAATTTTTATAAAAATTACTATTCACCACAGAAAACTTATTTTAAATACATCATAAATCGATAAAACTTTTAAATACGAAGACGTGCTCGAAAGAATCGCTAAAAACGGAGTTAAAACGAATAAGATACGATATTTACGAGATTTACGATAACTAAATTTATAAAAATAAATTATATAACTGTTAGAACAGTAAAATCACTATTCATACGAAAAAACCTCAAATTTTGAAAATTTATAATTTTTATAACTCGTCTTAATACGAATGCTTGACAAAAGAAACGAAAGAAACAGACTTAAAACGAGAAAGTTACCCCAATTTACTAAAGTCTAACTATAAACGTTTTACTATATAAAATATGAATTTCACTAAACGATTAGATGGTGATGTAGCTATATATAATCTAATTGGTATTAGTTAATCAAAGTACTATATTACTAGGGAGTTTCATAATGAGGCCTCTTCGAGGTGGCGTATCGACGAGTTGTTGGATTTACGATTTAAAGTGTCCTAGCTCCTCATACGTCACTACATGACCTCTTAATTATGATAGCCCGAACGATAGTATGATGAGCTATACGACCTATAAATAATCAAAGTGTTTAGTACTTATACGACCTATATTGGATTAGGCTGCCTTCGGATTCCTTCGTGACGCATTTTTCTATTGTGAATACTTGTTGATTACCATTCACTCGAGGTGAGTTCATAGCCCCCTTTTTACTACGTGATTGTTTTACAAAATCTACGGGGTGAATTACATTGCTTGTTTTACTATTGGACACAAGTGTTTTTCAAAGTGTTTACAAAGTGTATGCTATCCAGATTACTGCCTGAATATTATTGCTAAGTTACCTTATTGCCGTGAAGTCCCTATTTATCATGAACCGTTAATTGCTATTGTAGTAAGCGCGAGTGTTGTGGATAGATCTATCAGGACTGACAATCCCCACCTTTCCTTGGGTCACTAGTTTGATCAAGGTGCATTTAACATTGAGAGGTGTTAGGTTGTTGGCAAGCATCCTATATTCTGATTGGGGCACAAATCTAGTTAAGGCTTCGAGGTCATGAGCTTAGTGCAATAATAAACGTTTTGGACTACTGAATGTGTTTCAGAGTCTACTATTACTTCGATCTTGTGGTCCACCCTTTTTACCGATAAACCTATGATTTCACTCAACCTTTGTGTTGACTTTTAGCATGTAATTTCAGGTCCTAGGGTATGAAGATCGGAGGGGAGCCGTGGCGGATATCAATGAAGACGGATTTTGTGTTTATCTATATTCATTGCAACTTTTATTATCTTTAAAAACTTAAGTCATCTTTTGGGTATTATGAAGCTTTTGTTTAATTAAATATGTACTTGAAATGTTTATGACTTTTAAAACATATGGTACCTAATGTATAAACTTTGATATTTTGCTATGGCATCGAATGAAATCTTGTCTAAACAGTTCATTATGGTCAATTTCCTAATATCTTTGAATTGTTGTACTTTGACGTAGCACCCAATTGTTACCATTCCGCTGCTACCTGATTTTGGAGGTGTTTATAGATGGTTACCAGAGCCAAGGGTTTATAGGGAACTGGGATCATTTTCAAAACCAAGTCTTTAAACCACACAGTTTTTAAAGGTTTCTTTTATTTCATTTTTAAATACAGAAACCTTCATCGCTATCCGATGAATCCACGTGCTCGTATTCCCTGATCCTTACTTACTTTTTATCCGATTATCTTTATTGCATATATATAATCTTAGATATATAAACTGTTTAAATTCGACTCTTACGTCTAAACTTTTGATAGATCAATATCTATTTCTATCGATCAGTTATATAAGCATCGACTATCCTGTTAATTTATGATTATTTATATCATTCACCATGTATATTACTCATGAGCCATGACCTGCATACCTTTTTACAAATCCAACGAATTATGTCTTGTGTTGCCAAATCATGCCGCCCTGGAATTTAAGAAGAAGTTTTTTGTATCCTCTGCAGTTACACATTATTATTGATTTGCCCCAGCCATCTTAAATACTAGTTTAATGACTCGAATTAGCAAACAGAAAAGTTGTTAGTACTAATACCATTTTACGTAGTTGCACCTTAGTCTTGTGTAATCACGTGTTCAAAATAGACTTGTTGCCAACCCGGCTAGGTTGTTTTGATGTTATCATTGGAATGGATTTGTTGGCATACCATAGATCTCGCATCGATTGTATGAGAAGATATTCGTAATCCTCTTTCGAATGCAAGAATCTTGAAGTTCAAGGCGAGAGGCCGAAAAGGATCCTTGGATCACTTGCATGTATCAAGCTGATGAGAAAAAACTTGATGACATACTTGTTGCCGAAAGACTTCCCTGAGTATTTCCCGATGATCTGTTAGGTTTTACCTCTTTGAGCGAGAGATAAATTTCGCATTGATCAAAATCCAGGCGCATCGCCATTTGTTAGATCTCCCAAACCGGTTAGACCCCTTCAGGTAAAAAAAAATGTTAAAATTGTCAAACCACTTAAAGAACTTCAAGAGAATGGTTTTATTCGACCAAGTCACTCACCATGGGGAGCACCCCTTCTCTTTGTCAAGAAGAAAGACGGTCCGATGAGAATGTGTATTGACTACAGGAACAAACAAGTATGACTAAAAAGAACCCAGTTACCCCTCTCCTAGAATTGATGACTTGTCTACCAATTACAAAGGTGCTTGTTGTTTCTCCAAGATCGATCTTTGTATGGGATATCACCAGTTTAAGAGTTCGAGAAGAGAGATATACCGAAACCGCATTTATAACACGTATGGACACTTTAGTACACAATCATCATTTGGACAGACAAACGCGCCAACAAAATTTATGGACTACTGAACGCGTCTGCAAGCGTATTAGACAAATTCGTAATTGTGTTCATTGACGACATCTTAATCTACTCAAAGTCAGAAGAAGAGCATGAAGTCCACCTAAAAACGATTTTAGACTTACTCAAGAAGGAGAAGTTGTACGCCAAATTTTCAAAGTGCGAATTTTGGTTACAATACTAAAGTACCTAGGACATGTTGTGTCAACGGATGGTATCTAAGTGGGATCCTAACATGGTGAGTCTGCAAAGAACTGGAAGACTCTTGAATCGCCAACTGAAATCCGTTCATTTTAGGATTGGCGGTTCCTATGCATAGATTTATTTAGAATTCTTCCAAGAACGCCAGCCCCTCACCCTGTTGACTCAAAAGAATAAGGCTTATGTGTGGGGCGATAAGCAAGATGAAGCTTTCCAAATTCTGAAGGAGAAACTATGCAATGCTCCAGTGTTAGCACTCCCCGATGGACCAGACGACTTTGTGGTCTATTGTGATGCATCGAAACAAGGTTTTTGGTGCGTGCTGATGTAGCGGGGCAAAGTGATAGCATATGCGTCAAGACAGTTGAAGAAGCATGAGAAAAATTATACCACCCATGACCTGGAATTGGGTGCGGTGGTGTTCGCTCTTAAAATCTGGAGACATTATCTTTACGGGACGGAAAAGTGTTATCTACACTGACCCACAAGTCCCCATACATATTTGACCAGAAAGATTTAAATATGTGCCAAAGGCGGTGGATCGAGCTACTCAGTGACTACGAGTGTGAGATCAAATACCACCCGAGCAAGGCGAACGTGGTGGCAGATGCCTTGAGCAGAAAAGAAAGACTCAAGCCAAGACGAGTACGTGCTATGAGTATTACTATTCATTCTGGACTAATAACTAAGAATTTAGAACGCAAGCGATAGCTTTCCAAGATACTCAAAGCCCCAACTGAATGGCTAAGAGGATTAGAAAGACACTTTGAGCAATGAGATGATGGTGAAATTTACTTCTTTGATCGTATCTTGATTCCATCAGTTAGTGGTGTAAGGAAATTGATCATGGATGAAGCTCATACATCTAGATATTCAGTACATCCGGGTGCAGATAAGATGTAGTTTTTTCTATGATCTGGGGTAAGACTTGTATTGTGGCCGGAAGAAGAGAGACATTGCTGAGTAATTAGCTATGTCTTACGTGTTCTAAGATTAAAGCCGAACATAAAAACCCTCAGGATTTCTTCAGCAACCAGTAAATTCCTAAGTTGGAAAATGGAAAAGATTAACAATGGACTTGTCACAAAAGTTGCCTAAATGTAAGCAAGTGGCATGATACCATTTGGGTTCGTGTGGCTAGATTGACCAAGTCGGCTCACTTCTTACCTATTCGTGAAGACTACAAGACGGAGAGATTAGAAAAGATTCATACTAATGAGATTGTAATGAGACATGGTGTGCCGGTGTCAATCATTTCAGACCACGATGGTTGATTCACGTCACACTTATGGCAAGCTTTTCAGAAAGAGTTGGGTACAAGACTAGACATGAGTACGGCTTACCACCCTCAAACCGACGGTCAGAAGTGACCGTACTATTCAGACGCTGTAGGATAATGCCTTCGTGCATGTGTTATGGATTTTGGTGTCAGTTGGGATATCATCTTTCATTGATTGAGAGTTTTCCTATAATAACAGTTACCACACAAGCATTAAGTGCGCACCATTCGAGGCTCTGTATGGGCAGAAATATAGATCCCCTATGATATGGACTGAAAGTATGGAGAAAGTCTGCTATTGGACCAAAACTATGCAAGAAAACGAAAGTGAAAAGATTGTTCAAATAAGGAAAGATAAAGTACGGCTAGGATAGCCAGAAAAGCTATTCCCCCTAGCTGATAATGAGGCGTAAACCTCTTGAATTCAAGTTGGGAGATCGAGTTGTTACTAAAGGTATCTCCAATGGAAAGGGAGTAGTACGATTTGGGAAGAGGAAAGCTAGCACTACGATATTAGACCATTAGAAATCTGGAGCGTGATGACCATTGGCCTTATCGGCTGAAGTTACCCAGGAGCTAAGTTGTGTCCACGACACGTTTCATGTGTCTAATCTCAAGAAATGTTTGGCTGAGTCAGATGTTCAAGTGCCTTTGGATGAGATCGAGATTGATGAAAATCTACGTTTTTGTTGTAGGAAACCTATTGTAATCGTTGGAACGAGATGTGGAAAAAGCTAAGTCGAAGAAGGAAATACATATTAGTGTCAAAGTTCGTTGGAACTCTCGGCAAGGAGCTGAGTATACCTGGGAACATGAAGACCAATTCCGGATGAAATATCCGCATCTTTTCTTCGAACCCGTACTTTCCTCAAGTGCCGCAACTTGAGCCTTGAAGACAAGGCTCTTCTAACCGGAGGAGACTGTAACATTCCGTATTTTGCAAGGTCATTTACGACGTCATCTATTTTACTATTTTTTTTTTACGTACGCTTTATTTAGTTCTGTAATATATAGTAAAACCGCGTAAACTAAAAATCAACAATTAACGTAAACGTACAACCAAACGAATTTAAGAGAGTTTCGTCAAGCAAGCAAAAATTATTTTTACAAAGGTAATAATAAACTTTTTATATTTTATTTTTATTGGTTTGCGTAAACGTTTTACGTTTATTTTTTTTCGCAATAAAATACATTAGGCATACCCGAACCACCATAATTAATTTACGCTTCAACAAATGCTTATTTTTATTTTCAATGATCAAAGTTTATAAAACTTTTACCCCACTTATCAAATGGGACGCCTCATATATACAAGAAATAAGCAAGACCTATTCAATTTACAAGTATACTTTCTAAATTAAATCTACAACTTACACTTTACATTATAACATATACTTTTCATTTTTTTCAAGTGATAAAAAATTTTCTTTTAGCTCGCTAATATTTTCCTCTATAATTTCATGAGATGATTCTCACTTTAGGGAACATAAGGACTTATAAACCATACCTAAAGTCATGTACATCTCTACACATTAAATCCAGCTATACTTCCCATACTTTTGACCATACTTTCCCTAGAAATCCTCATCTTGTATTTGTGGGATATAAACCAGCAACTAGTTATAAACACATACACTACACATTTCATAAGGTGAAAAGCAAATATCTCTCCATTTTCCTCTCTTTTAACCCACGGCTCAAAACCCTCTCAATAATAAATCCATAGCTTGATTTTCTAATACCATACAAGCACTCATACATCCTTCCTATGATAACCTAAGATTTTTTCAAGGATTGGCTAAAGATTTACAAGTATCTAAGCAAGGAAAGCAAGATTAGGGTTTTATGGAAAATTAGGGTTTTCTAGAGTTGCAAGCTTGGGTTTGGTTGCTAAAAAAGTGTGTAGATCTTGTTGTTCATCACCACACATCATATTAAGGTTACCTAAAACCCTTTATGAATTTACAATTATGATTTTATGTGTTTATATGTTCTATTTAGCAATATCACCATTTAGGATATGTTTGACTTGTAAAAATGGATTTTCTTGTAAACATGATTTTATGAACTTATACACATGTTATATGGATGTAAATATGGATCTTGGACTCTATTATATGTAAGACATGTATATAATAAGTTGTGGAAAACTTGTGGTATTTTATTAAGTTAAAAAAGTATATAAAACAAGTTTATATATATGGGTACCTAATTATTATTAAGGGGTTGTTTTGGTTCGAAATCCAAAGCATGGATTTTATGTTTTATAAAAATAGTATGTCTAATGACGATTCCAAAATGATAAGAAACTCGAAAAACCGATTTATAACGAAAAAGATACGACGATTTCAAGTTTAGGTTAAATATATAGTCTGACCCATCCCCTAGACCTTTACCTTCTACTCATATTCCTGATTCTATTCCAGAGAGTTCTGGTGGGAATCATGGAGGTTAGTCATCCAGTGATAAGTCCATTTCAGGGAATGAGGGTGACATGACACTCTAAAGTGTCTATGATCTTTGTATCTCTTTGTGTACACAGGTTACAGATCAAGCCAAGGAAATTAAACACTTGAAGGCACAAATCAAGAAGCTCAAGAAGAAAGCCAAACTTGTTATTACACACCACAGAGCTTGGGATGAAGAGTGTATCCTTGAAGCAAAGATTGGCAAGAAAGAAATCCTTGAAGTGCTAACTGATGCATAAGGAGTCATTTATCCAATCAGGGAGGAAATCTGCCAAAGTGAACCTTCAGACGTCCGTAAAGACCATGTTTGATGGCTTCCTGATGTTACATTGGATTATATGGAGACTGAAGATGCTCAAGATGTGGGGAGAGTAATGAGAGGTAGCGAATGAAGAGAAGGAGACTGTTGATGATGAAGTTAGTACTAAAGATGCAATTAGTACTGCTCAACAAAAGGTTAGTACTGACAAGGAAAATAAGTTAGTATGACAGACGAATGTTAGTACCATGACAGAACCGAAAGTTAGTTAACGACATGGGAAAAAGAATAGTAACGTTAGTGACATATGAAGGTATGTTGATCAAACTGAAGGAAGAAGGGCTACTTCCAACAATAACTACTCCTATCAATGTTGGAGATGATGAACAATTGCTCAGTTCTTCTCAACATGAGAGTCATGCCAAAGCAGTTTCAAAAAAGAGAAAAAGGTGAAAGAGTAGAGCTTAGGACGTTGAAGATGACTGAGTGACATAGGCCTACTTTCAATTGATCCTTTGTTACATTTAAAGCCTTTTACAAAGATTGATCCAAAAGATAAAGGAAAAAAGAATTTGCAGAGGTTAGAGTAGAACTATGAAACTGAATTGAAGGTATTCGAAGTTGAAAAGAAGTTTAGCAAAAACTATGCTAGGATTGAAGAGATGGCTAGAAAGTTGCAAGAGGATTGGGAAACGAAGAAGAAAGGACAAGATTAAGCTGGAGGAAGAAGCCTTAAAAAGAATGCTCCTTTCAGATCGAATATACTTCATTCAGCATGTATCTTGAAGGCTGATAGACTTCTAGCTATAAGTCTTCAAGATGAAGAGAGAGAGCTGTTCACTGTGGAAGAAAGAGCACAAAGTTCCTTCATGGATTACAATTTCATCTCAAAAGAGAGTTTCTTGCTAACTAAGAAGCTATTGCAAATCAGGAATAAACTTCTACTAAGAACTCAGTTAAGGAATCAGGATGATGACTTGTTTGAAGCATGTGGGAAACAAGAAACATTCAGACCTGAAGAGCAAAACTTTTAAAGAAATACAAGCTTTGTATGAGAAAGTGAAAAGGTTTGATGAAAGTTTCACTGCTGTTGGTTCCACTGAGGATGAAAGGAGGATTAAAGAGATGAATAAAGGAGTAAAAGACCCTGATCAGAAAGAGAATTTAAAGAAAAGGGTTGTTGAAGAAAACTTTTCCAAAGACTGAATGACACAACAAAGGTACTGCTAAGGTAGACGTGAAAGAGCGGGGTTCAAAGAAGAGAAAAAGGGGGTTCATATCAAATCGATTGCAAGGGAAAAAGCAAAGAAAAACAGTCAGATGTTGACAGTGATGATGAACATAGAAAATGCCTAAAGATTGTTACATTTAAAGGTACTACAGATAGTGAGATAATGGAGAGAAATTATTTTATTGCTAGGTTAAACAAGGTATCATCACCAGATGGGGACTATCTTGTTATATACAGAGCCAATGGGAACTTCAGAGCATTCAACTATCTCATGGAGATACTTCATATATTTGATAGGCAAGATTTGTATCACTTATATAACTTGATGATGGAGCAGTACTCAAAAATTACACTAGAAGGAATTGAGTTGATTCTTTAGGGAGATTTGAAGATAATGATGGAATCCTCAACAGAAGGAAATGATCAAAGTGATTTCTAGGATGATCAACAAGATTGGAAGATTGTCACTTGGAGATTGTATGAAGCTTGTGGAGTTTGCATACTAGAATTTGAAGATGGGACAGTCATTCATATGTTAGTTGAAAGAAGATATCCTCTTTCTAAGGATTTATTGCAAAGAATGCTTGATCTGGGATTGGAAGTTGAAAGAGAAAGTACTGTTGCCCTTGATTTGCATCAAAGAATTTATAAAGCACCAGATTGATGAGAAGTGATGTGTGAATAGACTTGAGAAGGGGTTGAGTGTTGGCTAACCACCACACAACAAATGGTCATCAGTTCACCATGCTTAACAGGCATAAGAACTGGCTAGTCCATAAGCAAACGGCTTGTGGTAAAGACTTCTCAAATCCGTTTATGGTTGACAATTTACCAAAAATTGTAGGGTTCTTAACTCACCTTGCTTCATGGTGAAGAGTTGGCTAGTCCAAGATCAAACAGTTCTTGGTAAAGACTACTCAAAAATCTGTTGATAGCTGATAGTTTGCTAAAAATTATTGATAATTTTTTATATTTTATTGCTGCTGGAAAACCAGTAAAAAGTATAATCATTACATATTATTTTATATAAAAGTCACATGATGTGACTTAGCTTGCCCTATATCACTTACAACTAGTACTTAAAGATCCTTTAAGCATTAGATAGAGATGCAATATCTGATATTAATTGCTGATAATTTTTTATGTTTAATTGCTACCAGTGAAAGGTATGATTTTCACTTATTATTAAATATAAAAGTCACATGAGCTATATTACTTTGCTCTATATCACTTACAACCTATATTTAAATATCTAAAAAATATATGATAAAGATACAATATCTGATATTAATTACCTTTAATTTTTTTACATTTAATTTCTACTGAAAAACAAGTAAAAAGTATGATTTTCACTAATTATTAGGTATAAAAGTCACATTATGTGACATAGTTTGCTCTATATCACTTAGAACTAATAAATAAATATTGTTAACACATTTAAGAGATATACATTATCTTATGTTAACTACTGGTAATTTTTTATATTTAATTGCTTTTATATTTAATTGCTACTGGAAAAACTAGTAGAAAGTATGATTTTCACTTATTAGTAAATATAAAATCGCATGACCTGAGATAATTTAATTTATATCATTTAGAACTTGTAACCAAATATTGTTAAAACATTATATAGAGATACAATATACATCTCATACAATCATATCTCATAGTTAGTAATCTGTAATCACTTTAACAGATTAATAGAAATCAAAGTTTAGTTTATTCATTGTTCTTCTTAATACTATTGTGTAGATTCTGCATATACAATTAGTATTCATAGTCAGTGTTTCTATATAGTTAATCTGTATTTATACAATTTGGCTATCATCCTTAGCAGGCTGCAAAGATCTGTTCAGTTTCGGACTCACATATACAATATCTGATATTTACAAATGTTATTTTTTTATATTTAAATTATACTTAAAAGACAAGTAAAAAAGTATGATTTTAACTTATTATTAAATATATATAAGTCATATGATATGACATAGTGTGCTATATATCACTTACAACTTATAATTAAACATCTTTATACATCATATAAAGATACGGTATGAGATATTTATTATTAACAATTTTTTTATATCTAATTGCTAATGGAAAATATAGTAAGAAAGTATGATTTTCAATAATTATTAAATAAAAAATTCATATGGCGTGAAATATTTTGCTCTATAACATTTAGAACTTGTAATTAAAAATTCTTACAGCATCAGATAGAGATACAATATATGATATTAATTATTGATAATTTTTTAAATTTTATTGCTGCTGGAAAACCAGTAAAAAGTATAATTATTACATATTATTTTATATAAAAGTCACATGATGTGACATAGCTTGCCCTGTATCACTTACAACTAGTACTTAAAGATCCTTTAAACATTAGATAGAGATGCAATATCTGATATTAATTGCTGATAATTTTTTATGTTTAATTGCTACTAGAAAACCAGTGAAAAGTATGATTTTCACTTATTATTAAATATAAAAGTCACATGAGCTATATTACTTTGCTCTGTATCACTTAAAACCTATATTTAAATATCCAAAAAATCTAATAATGACACAATATCTGATATTAATTACCAGTAATTTTTTTATATTTAATTTCTACTAAAAAACGAGTAAAAATTATGATTTTCACTAATTATTATGTATAAGAGTCACATGATGTGACATAGTTTGCTCTATATCACTTAGCACTAATAAATAAACATTGTTAACACATTTAAGAGATATACATAATCTTATGTTAACTACTAGTAACTTTTTTATATTTAATTGCTTTTATGTTTAATTGCTACTAGAAAAACTAGTAGAACTTATGATTTTCAATTATTAATAAATATAAAATCACATCACTTGAGATAATTTGATTTATATCATTTAGAACTTGTAACCAAATATTATTACAACATTATATACAATTACAATATCTCATATTTACTAATGTTATTTTTTTATAATTAAATTATACTTAAATGACAAGTAAAAAATTATGATATTAACTTATTATTAAATATATATATAAATCATATGAAGTGACATAGTGTGCTATATATCACTTAGAGTACTTTATATTTTTAAACTTCCTTTTAAACATCATTATAAAGATTGTTGGTGTCACGCTTTTATTATTTTTAACAATTTTTTTTTTATATCTAAGTTTGCTAATGGAAAAAAAAAAAAATAGTAAAAAAGTAAGATTTTCAATAATTATTAAATAAAAATTCAATTGACAATGGAATATTTTGCTCTATGACATTTTTTTTAAACTTGTAATTTTAAAAATTAGTTACAACATCAGATAGGAGATTACAATATATGACAATAATTATTGATAATTTTTTATATTTTATTGCTGCTGGAAAACCAGTATAGTAAAAAGTATAATTATTACATATTATTTTATATAAAAGTCACATGATGTGACTTAGCTTACCCTATATCACTTACAACTAATACTTAAAGATCCTTTAAGCATTAGATAGAGATGCAATATCTGATATTAATTGCTGATAATTTTTTATGTTTAATTGCTACCAGTGAAAGGTATGATTTTCACTTATTATTAAATATAAAAGTCACATGAGCTATATTACTTTGCTCTATATCACTTACAACTATATTTAAATATCTAAAAAATATATGATAAAGATACAATATCTAATATTAATTACCTTTAATTTTTTTACATTTAATTTCTACTGAAAAAAAGAAAAAACAAATAAAAGTATGATTATTCACTCTTATTAGGTATAAAAGTCACATTATGTGACATAGTTTGCTCTATATATCATTAGAACTAAATAAATATAATATTGTGTTAATCATTTAAGAGATATACATTATCTTATGTTAACTACTGGTAATTTTTTTATATTTAATTGCTTTTATATTTAATTGCTACTGGAAAAACTAGTAGAAAGTATGATTTTCACTTATTAGTAAATATAAAATCGCATGACCTAAGATTTAATTTTAAGTTTATGCATCTTAGAGAGAACTTGTAACCAACTATTGTTTTTAAAACATTTTTAGAGATACAACCTATAACAATCTCATAACAACCATAGATGTTTCATAGTTAGTAATCTGTAATCACTTTAACAGATTAATAGAAATCAAAGTTTAGTTTATTCATTGTTCTTCTTAATACTATTGTGTAGATTCTGCATATACAATTTGTATTCATATTTAGTGTTTCTATATAGTTAATCTGTATTTATACAATTTGGCTATCACCCTTAGCAGGCTGCAAAGATCTGTTCAGTTTGGGACTCACATATACAATATCTGATATTTACAAATGTTATTTTTTTATATTTAAATTATACTTAAAAGACAACTAAAAAAGTATGATTTTAACTTATTATTAAATATATATAAGTCATATGATATGACATAGTGTGCTATATATCACTTACAACTTATAATTAAACATCTTTAAACATCAGATAAAGATACGGTATGAGATATTTATTATTAACGATTTTTTGATATGTAATTGCTAATGGAAAATATAGTAAGAAAGTATGATTTTCAATAATTATTAAATAAAAAATTCATATGACGTGAAATTTTTTGCTCTATAACATTTAGAACTTGTAATTAAAAGATCTTACAGCATCAGATAGAGATACAATATATGATATTAATTATTGATAAATTTTTAAATTTATTGCTGCTGGAAAACTAGTAAAAAGTATAATTATTACATATTATTTTATATAAAAGTCACATGATGTGACATAGCTTGCCCTGTATCACTTACAACTGGTACTTAAAGATCCTTTAAACAATTGATAAAGATGCAATATCTGATATTAATTGCTGATATTTTTTTATGTTTAATTGCTACTAGAAAATCAGTGAAAAGTATGATTTTCACTTATTATTAAATATAAAAGTCACATGAGCTATATTACTTTGCTCTGTATCACTTAAAACCTATATTTAAATATCCAAAAAATAATCTGTGATATGATACTTATCAGCATATTAATTACCTATAATTTGTTTATATCTTAAGTTCTACTTGAAAAAAACCAGTAAAAGTATGATTTTCACTATTCATTATGTATAAGTAGTCCGTGATGTGACATAGTTTGCTCTAATGCTTAGCACTAATAAATAAACAATGTTAACACATTTAAGAGATATACTTTATCTTATGTTAACTACTAGTAACTTTTTTATATTTAATTGCTTTTATGTTTAATTGCTACTAGAAAAACTAGTAGAAAGTATTATTTTCAATTATTAGTAAATATAAAATCGCATGACCTGAGATAAATATTGATTTATATCATTTTAGAACTTTGTAACAATATTATTACAACATTACTATTACAATACAATATCTACACTATTCTACTAATGTTATTTTTATTAAATTAAATATTATATTAATGTCAAGTAAAATATTATGATTTTAACTTATTATTAAATATATATAAATCATATGAAGTGACATAGTGTGCTATATATCACTTAGAACTTATAATTAAAAATCCTTAAACATCATATAAAGATACGGTATCAGATATTTATTATTAACAATTTTTTTATATCTAATTGCTAATGGAAAAAATAGTAAAAAGTATGATTTTCAATAATTATTAAATAAAAAATTCACATGACGTGAAATATTTTTCTATATAACATTTAAAAATTAGTACAACATCAAATAGAGATACAATATAAGACATTAATTATTGATAATATTTTATATTTTATTGCTGCTGGAAAACCAGTAAAAAGTATAATCATTACATATTAGTTTATATAAAAGTCACATGATGTGACTTAGCTTGCCCTATATCACTTACAACTAGTACTTAAAGATCCTTTAAGCATTAGATAGAGATGCAATATCTGATATTAATTGCTGATAATTTTTTATGTTTAATTGCTACCAGTGAAAGGTATGATTTTCACTTATTATTAAATATAAAAGTCACATGAGCTATATTACTTTGCTCTATATCACTTACAACCTATATTTAAATATCTAAAAAATATATGATAAAGATACAATATCTGATCTTAATTACCTTTAATTTCTTTACATTTAATTTCTACTGAAAAACAAGTAAAAAGTGTGATTTTCACTAATTATTAGGTATAAAAGTCACATTATGTGACATAGTTTGCTCTATATCACTTAGAACTAATAAATAAATATTGTTAACACATTTAAGAGATATACATTATCTTATGTTAACTACTGGTAATTTTTTGTATTTAATTGCTTTTATATTTAATTGCTACTGGAAAAACTAGTAGAAAGTATGATTTTCACTTATTAGTAAATATAAAATCGCATGACCTGAGATAATTTAATTTATATCATTAAGAAAACTTTAACCCAAATATTGTTTTTTTAAACAATTATATAGAGATACAATATATATCTCATACAATCATATCTCATAGTTAGTAATCTGTAATCACTTTAACAGATTAATAGAAATCAAAGTTTTGTTTATTCATTGTTCTTCCTAATACTATTGTGTAGATTCTGCATATACAATTAGTATTCATAGTTAGTGTTTCTATATAGTTAATCTGTATTTAATACAAATTTGGGCTATCACCCTTAGTAGGCTGTAAAGATCTGTTCAGTTTGTGACGACTCATCATATAAATATATGATATTTAAACTGTTTTATTTTTATATTTAGATAACCTTATACTTAAAAGCAAGTAAAAAAGTATGATATTTAACTATTATTTAAATATATATAATAAGTCTTATGATATGACATAGTGTGCTATATTCACTCTATCAACTTATTAATTAAAACATCTTTAAATATCATGATAAAGATACGGTAAGGAAGATATTTATTATTAACAATTTTTTTCTATCATAATTGCTAATGGGAATAAAATATGTCAAGATAGGTATGATTTTCAATAATTATTAAATAAAAATTATATGACGTGAATTTTTTGTCTATAAATCATTATTTTATTCAGGGGAAAACTGGTAATTTAAATTCTTACAGCATCAGATAGAGATACAATACAGATGCCTGAAGCCGGACTGAAATCCTGGCCCCAGTGGTGGTAATATCAGGTGGTGGTATAATAGGCTTTGTCCCCTCAGGTGAGGAAACAAGCTCAACTATAGGTATAACAGCGGTGGAGTCGGCCGAAGCTATGTGCTTCTCCTCCTCCTCCTCTTCCTCATCCTCATCATCCTTCTCCATATCCTCATCCTCATCCTCATCATCCTTCTCCATATCCTCATCCTCATCATCGGCGTCATCCCCAGATGAATCGCCGTCATCGTCTCCCCCATCATCTCCCCCGCCCATGGGATAGTCTACCGGACCATCCTGCTCCTCGTCATCCTCGTACTCGGGATCCTCTTCGGGATCTGACTCAGCAATGTATCCAGGTGACTCGGCAGTGGGTGAATCAACAGGTGGTAGTGGCTGTTCCTCAGCCGGGAATACATGCTCTGGCACAAAGTCAGTGTCATGTACCTCTATGAATCTAGGCTCACGCTCGTCCTCGTCCTGAGGAACGGGCTGAATAGGAAATCCATCGTATCCGTATACGATAACTCGAGGTACGCCTCCCTCAGATACTTCCTCATCGGTACCCCAGAAGACTCTCCCGGGTTCAGAGTCGGTGTAGACAGAAGTGTATGTAACCGCGGAACCTTCTGAATCCGACATGACTGAATCTGAAAATCAAAAGTAGCTTATATAAGTATAATATACAAGACTTTTACCGTAATATACGTAATATGCATCATAAACACGTATATCATATACTGAAACACTTAGTATTTCCTACTAATGTAACTCTATAACTCACACACTAAAACACTTAGTATCCCTACTAATGCACTCGATAGTGTGCGACCGTCCCTTGATACTGGTTATAGTTTAGACCAAAAACTTTTTGACCTAGTTCTCTATAACCTTGGCTCTGATACCAAACTGTAACACCCTCAAATCTGAGTATGCAGCGGAATATTGAATATCCGAGAGTGTTACCTTATGGGTCAATAGCACAAGATATAAGAACGACCACTAAGTGTGACGTTTAAAATATACATTGGATAAACAAGTTTATTCGTTTATTACATAAGCACAAGGCTGTAAATCGTTCTACGATAAAGTTAAAGACTTCGACATTTAGTAATTGTTCACATAACAAATATTATGACTCAAACATTGACCCGTTTTCTATTTAAAGAGCTGTAGTCGTTGTTTGAGTGGTCAAATGTCTTTGAAAAGCATTTTCTAATGAAGCAATGTTTTATTTTGAAAAACAAACACCAATGCGAATAAGATTTCTCTTATTTTTACACATAAGCGCATTGACACGTACACTTATGGAATAAAGGAAGCACGGGTTGTGATGCACAGTAATCATTAGCCTTTGCATGGTCATAAAGTAGACCATGCCCAAGAATAAAAAAGTTACTAGTAGCAATTATATTTAATTGCTTCTGCAAAAACTAGTAGAAAGTATAATTTTTACTGATTAGTAAATATAAAATCACATGACCTAAGATAATTTAATTTATATCATTTAGAACTTGTAACCAAATATTATTACAACATTATATAGAGATACAATATCTCATATTTACTAATATTATTTTTTTATAATTAAATTATACTTAAAAGACAAGTAAAAAATTATTATTTTAACTTATTATTAAATATATATAAGTCATATGAAGTGACATAGTATGTTATATATCACTTAGAACTTATAATTAAACATCCTTAAACATCATATAAAGATAAGGTATCAGATATTTATTATAAACAATTTTTTTATATCTAATTATTGATAATTTTTAATATTTTATTGCTGCTGGAAAACCAGTAAAAAGTATAATTATTACATATTATTTTATATAAAAGTCACATTATGTGACAAAGCTTGCCCTGTATCATTTACAACTGGTACTTAAAGATCCTTTAAACATCAGATAGAGATACAATAAATGACATTAATTATTGATAATTTTTTATATTTTATTGCCCTAGAAAACCAGTGAAAGGTATGATTTTAACTTATTAGTAAATATAAAATCGCATGACCTGAGATAATTTAATTTATATCATTTAGAACTTGTAACCAAATATTATTAAAACATTATATAGAGATACAATATCTCATATTTACTAATGTTATATTTTATATTTAAATTATACTTAAAAGACAAGTAAAAAATTATGATTTTAACTTATTATTAAATATATATAAGTCGTATGATGTGACATAGTGTGCTATATTATAATTAAACATCCTTAAACATCATATAAAGATACGGTATCATATATTTATTATTAACAATTTTTTTATATCTTATTGCTAATGGAAAAAATAGTAAAAAGTATGATTTTCAATAATTATCAAATAAAAAATTCACATTACGTGAAATTTTTTGCTCTATAACATTTAGAACTTGTAATTTAAAATTCTTACAACATTAGATAGAGATACAATATATGATATTAATTATTTATAATTTTTATATTTTATTACCGTTAGAAAACCAGTAAAAAGTATAATTATTACATATTATTTTATATAAAAGACACATGATGTGACATAGCTTGCCCTATAACACTTACAACTGGTACTTAAAGATCCTTTAAACATTAGATAAAGATGCAATATCTGATATTAATTGTTGATAATTTTTATGTTTAATTGCTACTAGAAAACTAGTGAAAGGTATGATTTTCACTTATTATTACATATAATAGTCACATGAGCTATATTAATTTGCTTTATATCACTTACAACCTATATTTAAATTTCCAAAAATTTTTGTTAAGGATACAATATCTGATATTAATTACCTATAATTTTATTATATTTAATTTCTACTGAAAAACCAGTAAAAATTATGATTTTCACTAATTATTAGGTATAAAAGTCACATGATGTGACATAGTTTGCTCTATATCTCTTAGAACTAATAAATAAACATTGTTAACCAATTTAAGAGATATACATGATCTTATGTTAACTACTAGTAACTTTTTTATATTTAATTGCTTTTATGTTTAATTGCTACTGCAAAAACTATTAGAAAGTATGATTTTCAATTATTAGTAAATATAAAAGCGCATGACCTAAGATAATTTGATTTATATCATTTAGAACTTGTAACAAAATATTATTACAACATTATATAGAGATACAATATCTCATATTTACTAATGTTATTTTTTTATAATTAAATTATACTTAAAAGTCAAGTAAAAAATCATGATTTTAACTTATTATTAAATATATATAAGTCATATGAAGTGACATAGAGTGATATATATCACTTAGAACTTATAATTAAACATCCTTAAACATCATATAAAGATACGGTATCAGATATTTATTATTAACAATTTTTTTATATCTAATTGCTAATGGAAAAAA
This sequence comes from Tanacetum coccineum, assembly GCA_026074375.1. Classification (NCBI taxonomy): domain Eukaryota; kingdom Viridiplantae; phylum Streptophyta; class Magnoliopsida; order Asterales; family Asteraceae; genus Tanacetum; species Tanacetum coccineum. Next base: position 1,609 of record BQNB010065933.1, on the reverse strand, counting down.
TAGTAAAAAAGTATGATTTTAAATAATTATTAATTAAAAAATTCACATGACGTGGTATATTTTGCTCTATAACATTTAAAACTTTTAATTAAAAATTATTACAACATCAGATAGAGATACAATATATGACATTAATTATTGATAATTTTTTATATTTTATTGCTACTGGAAAACCAGTAAAAAGTATAATTATTACATATTATTTTATTTAATAGTCACATGATGTGACATAGCTTGCCCTATATCGCATATAACTGGTACTCAAAGATCATTTAAGCTTTAGATAGAGATGCAATATCGGATATTAATTGCTGATAATTTTTTATGTCCAATTGCTACTAGAAAACCAGTGAAATGTATGATTTTCACTTATTATAAAATATAAAAGTCACATGAGCTAGATTACTTTGTTCTATATCACTTACAACCTATATTTAAATATCCAAAAAATATATGATAAAGATACAATATATGATATTAATTACCTATAATTTTTTTATATTTAATTTCTACTAAAAAACAAGTAAAAAGTATGATTTTCACTAATTATTAGGTATAAAAGTCTCATGATGTGACATAGTTTTCTCTGTATCAATTAGAACTAATAAATAAACATTGTTAACACATTTAAGAGATATACATTATCTTATGTTAACTACTGGTAACATTTTTATATTTAATTTCTTTTATATTTAATTGCTACTGGAAAAACTAGTAAATATAACATCGCATGACTTGAGATAATTTAATTTATATCTTTTAGAACTTATAACCAAATATTACTAAAACATTATATGGAGATACAATATCTCATATTTACTAATGTTATTTTTTTATATTTAAACTATACTAAAAAAATAAGTAAAAAATTATGATTTTTAATTATTATTAAATATATATAAGTCATATGATGTGACATAATGTGCTATATACCACTTAGAACTTATAATTAAACATTCTTAAACATCATATAAAGATACGGTATCAGATATTTATTATTAACAATTTTTTTATATCTAATTGCTAATGGAAAAAATAGTAGAAAGTATGATTTTTAATAATTATTGACTATTTTTTCCATTAGCAATAAGATATAAAAATTATGATTTACAATTTTTTCTATTAGCAATAAGATATAAAAAATAGAAAAAAGTATGATTTTCAATTTTTTTATTTAATATTAATTGAAAATCAAACTTTTATACTATTTTTTCCATTAGCAATAAGATTGAAAATCATACTTTTTACTATTTTTGTATATCTTATTGCTAATGGAAAAAATTGAAAAAGCATACTTTTTATATCTTATTGCTAATGGAAAAAATAGTCAATAATTATTGAAAATCATACTTTTTTACTATTTCTTTCATTAGCAATTAGATATAAAAAAATTGTTAATAATAATATCTGATACCGTATGTTTATATGATGTTTAAAGATGTTTAATTATAAGTTGTAAGTGATATATAGCACACTATGTCATATCATATGACTTATATATTTAATAATAAGTTAAAATCATACTTTTTTTACAAGTCTTTTAAGTATAATTTAAATATAAAAAATAACGTTTATAAATATCAGATATTGTATCTCTATATAATGTTTT
>BQNB010065932.1:0-27393 GCA_026074375.1 Tanacetum coccineum | reverse complement strand
TTCTTTCTCTAAAATGTTTGATATAATAAAATGGTGGTACTTTGATCATTTAATTGGTTAAATCTTCATCATTTATGTTAACAAGTTTGTTTGCCCGCGCTTCGCCGCGGGACGTTTGGCGGGCAGCAATCGGGTTCTGTGTGTCGAAACTTGCAAATAAAAAAGAAGGAAAAAGGTGAACAATTCAAGCAAAAGAAAAACCATTATACACAACTTCAACAGAAATGGCCAGATCAAAAATCTTGACATATACTACGTCAATCATAAATGTCATATAGCTCACTTGCTGTCAGTGAAATTTGCATCAATGACATCACCTTCAGGTCCCTTACCTAATGATTCAGTAGACTCGGCTCCAGGGGAATCGCCAGGTGATGGACCGACACCTGGTGCACCGGGTTCGTTGTAAAGTGACTGGCCAAGCTGCATAACTTCTTGGTTAAGGGTAGCCATAGCATCTTTAATAGTCTGTGTTGAGCCGCCAGATATAGCCTCCTTGAGTGATCTTAATTTCTCCTCTACCTTCTCTTTAACAGCAACGGGAACCTTCTCTCCTAATTCTTTCAACCGTTTCTCGGTCTGGTAAACCATTGAATCAGCTTGGTTCTTTGTGTCTATGGCGTCACGCTTCTCCTTGTCTTCCTTTGCAAACTTCTCGGCTTCATTAAACATTCTTTGTACCTATGCATTAAATAAATCACAGTACCATGCATCAGTTATTTTGGTTCATACAATCAAATTCGTGGTGTCAATATATATCAATTTACAAAAATATGGTCAGTTCGGGTAATATTTATTGATGAGATCACACAGGTTAAATAACAAAATTGTTACTTAAGTCGAATGAAGAATAGTATGTATATATATAAGGCATCAAAAGAAGCGTAACATGTATTCAAATACATAATTTGCCAAATTGTTTGGCTTATAACAAATGAGCTTATAGTTTTAAGAGCCAAATGAATAAAAAGGTTTCTAACTTTCCTTAAACTTCTATTCTCGGTGGTATAGTGTTCTTATTTGTCCTAGATAGGTTACAAACTTATAAAAAAGACTATTTTTCCACAATATTTATATCCATGTGTCCTAATGCTTCGTGTACATTATAACATGTTACTTGAGAAAGTTATGCAGATCTTTTTTCACCTGTCATGCAGCTGCTTCAAAACATCATGAAATCAGCTAAATTGCATTCTCGAGTGCATAGATATTTGTCAAAAACATATCGGTCATATATGAACATTCGAGAGCTACGAATGCAACTTATTTTTTTGTCTTTGTGTGTATGATAAGTAAAAATGATAAAGATCCAGTAAATGGGCAACTATATTCAAGCTCAACCTAGAAAACACAAATTTATTAGTTGTAAAAACTTACCAGAGACTTTTAAGAAATCATCCTCTACACTCTGTTGCTCTTGCACCCACTTAGTTCAATAACATGATATGAAAACAAAATAGAATGAAATATATCTCAAGAAGAACTAAAAGAACCGATAAAATACACTCAACCCACTCACTCAACTCATCCCCTGAACACACACGCTGAACACACCTACTGGGCATCATCATAAATTTGCTACCGTATAAGAAATTATAAAAATTAAGAAGAGGCTTACTTTCCGATTAAATAGGCAAACACTTTTTCCCTCATCGTTTCCCTATGATCGAGCCGATCATTTTCCTATAACAAAAGAGCAACACATAAATTCCAATCAATCAATAAATATCGAAATAAAAAAACCCTCATAAAAACCAAAACCCCTAATCTTTTTTATATAAATCGAAAACTGGATACACATAAATTAGTTCAAGAACACACACCTGAAGATTTTTCGAATGCCATAGGATTGCATGAGCCCATATGACAACACAAATGAAACAAAACTTGTATCATCATTTTTTGAAGAATAAAAAAAAACATAACATGAAAACAAATTTGAAAAACTCACCGTGATATCATGTTTTCTGATAAGCAAGATCAATCCCAAACCTAATCAAGATTGAATCACCGTTTGAATTTACACACCGAACAGAGAGTGTTTGATCATTGATGTGTGTGTTATGTACGAAACTAGAATTGAGAGGGGGGGTGATTAAGAGGAGTAAGAGATGCGTGTTTAGAAGAATTGGTTTGATGGCACGTGTATATGAAAGTGTGAGAGAGATGAAGTGAGAGAGAGATGACGAGGGTGATTAATACTGGGTCAATAAATGCCTGGAGAATTACTCCCTCCCTCCCATTTTTATTGTCCACGTTTCCCTTTTAGGATGTTCCAATTTAATTGTCCACTACTAAAAATAGATAAAGAAGTTTGAACAAGTTTACTATATTACCCTTGTTTGAAATTATTATTACAAACTTTAAAGAAGACTTTAATTAAATAGCTAAGGGTAAAACTGTCATTCTGACAAAAAATAAAAAAGAGAAAGCAGTAATAAATGCACTTTTCTTAAACTGTGTGTTTTTTATCGGGGGACAATAATTTTAAGACGGAGAGAGTATTAAATAGATTGGGTCATGCCCAGGTCGGTTGCATTAAATTCCATAATCAGGTGCGCCTGGTTATTGTATGGATTGATAATTATGGTTATTGTATGGATTGATGATTAATGATAATAATAGCGCTCACAAGCCGTGTCTATATAAGCTTGATAGAGGATTGGTATGTGCTTAAATACACATACCTTTTACCTTTAAAAACGAGCTAAAATAACCAAAAACGGACTTGAGTAACTTAAGTGAGTTTACAAAAGCATATGTATGTGTCAGATTTAACATGAAGCATGTTCCCAAGAAATCATATTGAGTTCTACCATAATCGTAACATGAAGGGTGACAGCTAACAGCAGCTTGTTGTGAATGGATGTTGTTTTTTAACATCATGAGTTATTGTTGCAAACAAACGCCCTTTTTTTCTAACATGTCATTTAGTTATTACACTTTTGATCCCAGAAGTGCTCCCTGCCTCTCAGTTTATCTTACGTTTCTTTGCACCCCCACGCAGCCTCAATCCCACTGACCACCTTTTGACCCCAAGAATATGCTTCCAATCCTGCTCATAATGATGTGCCCAATCCTGTTTTTTTGTTTCCTGTTTTTGTATTGGTATTTATGTCATTTTCAATCATTTTACATATTAGTTTGGTAAAAAAACCTGATTATTTGACCCCACCCTTTTACACAAAAACGGCATTTTACATATTAGTTTGGTAAAAAAAACCTGATTCTTTTAACAGTTACACCGTTTGAAACATTTGCTTCATCAAAGCAACATTTGCTTACTTTGCCCCAAAAAAAGCAGTTTTCACTATCTATAAATATATACTTATTTTATAAGCCATACAGTAACCTAGGGGGTGTTTGAATTAGCTTATTATATGGGCTTATTGGCTCGTTGAGATATGAAAAAGCTGAAAAGCTTAATTTGTTGAGCCTGAAAAACTAAGCTTTTTGGCACCTTAAAAATCGCAAAAATTACTCAAATCTCTTTGTTGATATGTATCATATGCATCTTATTGAACTTTAGTATCTTTTGTTTAAAAATATTTGGTTAGCCTTTGAACTTCTTATTTTTTTAATGAGGCTAATAACACTAATTTCGTGGAACGCTAGGTTGAGGGCACTGATTATGTTACTCATGTAATGGGTAGGATTAGAGTGAAATAAAGACTTTTTAGCATATGTTTATTTGAATGTTTGTCGAAGCCAACAATCTTAATTTTGGCCATTTTTTTGTAATGCGTCTCTTTATTAGTAAAATTATAGGAAAACGAAGTACGTCGAAATAACTTATTACCCAATCCTGATAAACACGATGCAAACATAAAAAAAACACTTATACCTTTCGTATGTTTTTCCATTAGGCAATTCATCAATGAGTTGTGCAGCGCCCTTCATCATAAACCTGATACAGATACTTCAACCGTGTTGAAGCCGTTCGTACTCATCACGGCATCTCACAACTAATATCACCACCATATGTAGAGAGTTGAAAAAGAGGATGTATTCGGCATGGTTGCGAGCTTAAGAAGCCCGAATGTACCTGCAAGTATCCGAAACTTAGTCAAGTCCAATGTGAAAGGGGTAATTGAAATGGGTGAGGTCGAAAAATGATGACAGGAAAGTTTACATGGGCTAGAAGTTATTGATTCTCAAACTATAAGCAGAAATAGCTCCAATACCGGTATTAAAAATCTAAGAGACGAAACTCATATGCAGAACAAAATTATGGCAATAATTAGACATCCTACTTATGAATGGGGAAATATGCTTGTTTCAAATGGTTGAATAGCAGTGTGTTATAATAAAACTGGATGGAAATTGCTTTTGAAAATGCATAATTATTTGTCAGATTGTTAAAACTAATTCTGTGAGACAGTTAAGAGTGCAACAACGTATGAGACTTCTGGGTTTTCATGAGGATATGTACCAACTGTCATACGCACTTGTCGGTGCGGCACTTTTGTAACACCAAGAACATTCTAACATAAGAATAATGTCATAGTAAATTAGAGCCTTGAAGCATATGCATGAATAACGTTTTTTTAATCTCCAGCGAAGAAAATATGAACACAAAAGAGGGGAATACATAACTTACTCATATTTTGATTTTCCTTCACGAATCAAGCCCAAAAGGTAATATGTCATTTCTTCGCAGGCATCTATTTTGTCTGAAAAAGCTTTTTAAAAATTTGCATTTCTGGCTAACCAAATCCTTTCAATGAAAGGACTTCTGCCAAAGGAGGTTAAGAGAATGGTTAATATTGTAGACACAACACGCCAACTGCTCCTTGCGAAATTGAACCGCCACACTGAAACACCCACCCGAATACACCTCTGGAACTAAGACAATGAACCTAACCACTGAACAGAACCCCTGAACACACCCTGCGAACACACGCTGATCAAGAAAATACAAAAAAAGGCCAGCTCATGCCTTCAATCGTGAGCATTCATTACCCTAAAGTTTGTATGAAAAAGATGTTTAAGCCACAAAAAAAAAAAATTAAAATCGTCGGCTTTTTTAGACGCAATGTTGAGGGAGTGTATGGTTGTTTCGGAGACTAAATTGACTGGTGAAGAAGATGTGAGTGTTTGGGATCTGGTTTTAGCTTCTGCTGCTAGTGATTTTGCTTTTTGCCAAAGGATTCCATTATGACTTTCTTTGTTTTTTTGTGATTTTAGTGGTGAGTTTAAGTGTACAGATTATCAAGTTTTGTTTATCCAATAAGCTACAACTATTACCACGCCTTAAAATAAGCTACAAATTCACCATACCTGAATATCAGAAGAAAACACACCCTCGTTCGGTGATTGAACTGAAATACTTTCCTCCATGAGACCGATCTAAGAAAATAGGAGATCCAACTCAGAAAACAACCAAATATGCATGATAAAAATCTATATTGAGCATGCAACTAATCAAGAAACTTACAATGGCCATTGACCTCCCCTCGGGGATCAGTGTGGAATACTTCGCTTACTATGTTCTTCTTGGCGAGGATGAGGCAGGGGTGCTAGACCCGACATTTCTCACCGAGGTGCTTGTTGATCTACAACAACCTGGCCATAGTCAGCTGGTATTGGGTGGAGGCTGCTAGCTACCCAAAGGCACCCTTTTCAGTTCTCGTTTCAGCCCCTGAACACCGCGATTTCCGCCCCTAACCCCACCCATTTCAGCCTCCGAACCCACACATTTCAGCCTCCACTTTAGCCCCCAAAGCGCACCCGTTTGCAGCAGCTCTGTCGTCGACCCAGCGGGAGCATTTCCTACAGATGGTGTTGTCACATGGTTTCGTGTGGGCAAAACGGCAGTTCTATCTAGCCTCGTATGCTTAAACCTGCATAACTTGAGAATAATTACATTAGACTTAAAGCACATAACTTCAAATATCTATGGTTTGAATTTAACGTACGCCTTATACAAAGCAAGTCTGAGGCGCGTTGACGAACATATTAGGCACGCAAATATGTTTAGACTAAGATTGTAATCATGGGCAAGGGGTTTTTAGCTCATTCGAGAACATGGGTTTTATACAGGAGGAGCTTGTCATTGATGTGTCGAATGAATTTTTTTTTTCTTATTCGTTTTCATGCCATTTATCATCTGATCGATTTATTACTTATTCTACTCAATTTAAATCACTTCCACTTCGATTTATAACCTTTTTTTGGTACAAAACGCAGCAGCCAGTGTTTCATTTTTTGGTATAAAATCGCAGCAGCTAGGGTCCTATATTTTTTGCTTGGTTTCTAACTTATGAGCATACATAAGCTTATGCTAACTTTGACATTAAAATGAGTTTAGAGTCACTAACGGAAAAATATATATCTAAGTAAGCGCATAAGTAGGCATCTCAATATGCTTATTCTACCCCAAAATATATAGTAGCAATGAAAATTATTTAATAGAATTATTTAACTCTTATGCAGCGTATTGCAATCCAAAACCCCCTTTAAGATTATTTAGCTCTTATGCAGCTCGCGTATTGCAATCCAAAACCCCCTTTAAGATTGCTGCTTTTGTTACTTACAAAAGACATACTTGTAAAGCAATATTCAAGCTAACTCGACGGAACGGCCCGCACCATTATTACTACTAAATCATAAGCAAGTCACCAAGGTCATGTGTTTCAGCATCAACGTGGACAGCAATGTTAGCATAAATATTCCTGATGTTATTGAGTGGAAGATAAATTATACCTCGCAATTTTTTTGCCATCTTGCGGGTTCATATCAGCCGCACCTCAAATCACCCTGCATCTAATGACAAAACCGAAATGGCTGCACCTCAAGTGACTCGCCAACACCCCTGCATTACAATAGCACATATACGGGTGTTAATTAAAACTTATAGAAAATTACAAAAAATAAAGAAATTAACAAAAAAATAAATCAAAATCATAAATGTGTTTGAATACCTTAGAAGCAACAGGGGTGGTGGTGGCTGCCTTTTTTTGCAAGATTAATCACGCCAAAAAAAAATAGTCAGCAACCCTAACACGAAACAACAATTGTGCCACCAAAACTACCACCACCAAGCAAACCCCCATGGCGCATATGTAATTGCAGCAACAAAGAACCCACAATTAAAACAAACCCTAAACCCATATTCTGCTTTTAGAGAGAGAGCCGGTGAGATCCGTTTTTAGAGAGAGAGAACAAAAGATTGAGAGAGGTGAGAGAGAGAGAGAGAGTGAGGGACACATAGCAAATTGGAGGGACACGTACCAAAGTGGAAAATTATAATAATAACAAAACGGGTCGGACACGGGTCGGTGAAAGAGCATTAAATGTCGCCTCGGGGGAACGATCTCCCTCTTTAATATATATGTATAATTAGCAGTAGTTTTCACATATCATTTAAGGGTTTCACATATCATTTAAGGGTTCTTGTTGGTATAACTTAGTGTCAAGACACTTCTTTGATATATGTTTGTCAAGTGATAGATGATCTCACAAGTATCAACAACTTCAAATGTAATGTTGTCAATCCTCAATGTTTGTTGAAGATTGATTCAATTTATTTATATATCTATTAATTTGCCAAAAAAATAAAAAAATAGCAGTAGTTTTTATTTTGACACCCTACATCATTTAGTAATTCTCTAGCTTCTTTTTTATAGCATTGGTTATGTTTCATTTAGCAACATAAATCTGTTAGTTACCGGAGTATTACATTAGTATGCCTGATCTAATGGTACTTTTTGGGGATAATATCTTTACGCGTACTTTTCTAAATATGGTACGAGTATTAAAAAACCTACTTGTCTAATTACCTGAACTTTAAATTCGTGCTAATATGTTGTTTTACCGACAAAAGTTACCAAGTTATATGTGGCGCTCACTTTTGTTGTGGTGGCAGCTTATGTGGCATTATTAATATATGTTTAAGTCTTATAATAGACATACATCTTTTCAAATGTCTCGTTATGATACATGTACTAAAAAAAATACTAATCCTCTGATAGCTCTTCCCTATAACCATTGTCGAAGGTGTGGATGATGGTGGAGATGTGTGTAGGGTGGTGGCATGAGTGTGGGGTGTTGACGGGGTGCGGGGTGGTGGCGGTGTGGGTTGTGGGGTGGTAGTGGGGGTGCGTGTGGGCGGTGGCAAGGTGGTGGTGGGTTAGTAGCATTATGGTGGTGGGTTGGTGGCGGTGATGGAGATTGAAGAAGAGATATTTGGATCCTTAGATGAAAATAAAATCGCGAGTTTGGAATTAAGTTTTAGTGATCTGGGGCCCAAAAAGATTTAAAATTTTTTTCTGGTTTTGCCGGTTTAACTGGTAGCCGGTGAAATATCGGCTATATTAGAACAAAACAAAAAGTTTAAAGATGGGTATCTTTTTTAGTACACGTACCATAACGGTACATTTAAAAAAATGTGCATCTATTGTATGATTTAAACCGCGTAATATGTATACACATGTATGTACATATTAAAAACGTGATTATCATGGACATATAAATTTACATGCCATGATACAAAGCGTGTGAACACTGATCAAATGATTCCTACGAATAATATGGAAACATGCATGTGCAGGGAATTATCTTGTATACCAAACGATAAAGACTTTAAAAGCCTTTGGCTCCAAAGTCCAAACATTTACACTTGTACCAAGTGGTCCAATATATGCACAATGTGATAAAACTCCATGACATGATTGTGTTACCAGCAAAGTTTCTTTGCCTGCTACATCAAAACACAACAACTTGTAACTTTTGGAAGAAGAATAATGGTTTATATCTCATTCACTAGAACCAAGAAAAAAAATTTGTGTAGTAATAAATGAACGTACCCGGGACTTCACTTTTTTGTGTCCATCTATGTATGCAAGAAGTTCATCTTGTTTCATTACCGCTTCATGTAATGCCTATGAAGAAGGATACCGGCCATAACCGTGGAACATTGAGGGGTTTTTACAACTGATATAATAAAGCATTTTTACTTGTGAATTTTGTATTTTGACTCATTTTTTTGTGACTAACCTTTTTAGTAGCAATTAGCTCGGCATCTAGAGCTTTCTACACGACAAACAACAGCATTAAGTAGATCCTCCTTTTCATTAGGCAGCTCTACCGATTTTGAATGCATCTGAGTGACTTTGACTTCAAGCTCACCCAAGTTTTGAACAATAGATGATACATCAATCTCCAACCGAGAAGATACATTGCAGGAGCTTTTCCGTTTAAAAGTAATATACTCATCAAAAGAACGGTTTTCTTGACTATATTAGGAATTTTATTATGGTGGATTTTTAAAAAAGTTTATAAATTTGGCACCTCTTACAGTGTCATTAATTTATAAATCATGAACCTATTCTCACTATGAATAAAGCTTTTGAGGTTTATAAATTGTTCAAACATAAATTAAATATTATCATGCTACATAAATTCTTAGACCTCTTCAAAATCCTAGACCTTTTCATGCCACCTAGACATGAAATGGTTCCTCACTATGGTAAAAAAATTCTTGAACCTTTTCATAAACTTTTAAACATATTCTTGAAACACCATAGTGGATGCTCTAATGATCCAATTGTTGAAAAAGTTGGTCAAAGTGTGGTTTGAATGACAATTGATAGTCATTAAACTTACTAATGAGAGTTATGAACAAGGTTAATGTTTTGTCAAATTATAACGTCTGGATTAACTTTGCGTTTATGATCCATTAGTAGGATTAATTGTGTCAATTAATTCGACCGTTTTCCTTGTCTCCTCTTTTTATAAGTTGAGAACTCTTTTCTCATTTTGTAGACACCGAAACATACATTCATTCCTCTCCTTTGTATACAATCATCTTGATTCTTTTTGTATCTGGTTCGTAATAGAGGGGAGACACATTTTGGTTCGCCTAGATAACCCGTTTGTGCTAACGGGATTATCCATTGTTGTTGTATTATGGGAGATAGGTGTTCATGATTTCTCAAGCACCGTGGAGAGGACGAATCTATCTTAAGGAAACTGTGTCCAACACAGGCCTCGACATTTTCCTTGTTGTGTTTTCGAGTCTTCATATTCAAAAGATTTACGGTATCTTTTTCTTATATGTTTTCTTGTTATGATTAACATAATAATTGTTTGTCTCTAATAGTAGTACACATATTAGACAACAGTTACCAGGTTAATATTTATTATAATCTGCATTTTTTAATAAAAGTGAAACGATTTCCCTACAAGAATGATAGTAAGAAAGGATAGGAATGACATCAATTTGATCCATACATGACAATGAGTTCTACCCGGAGCTACTTGTGCATCTGAAACGAGACATAATCCCAAAATATGGTAAAGGTATTCTGATAATTGGTAAGTATGTGTTAATGGTGTTCCTTATATATGATCTGTTTGTAATAACCTTCTAGTATATTAGGCCCGTGAAGAACAGCTTCTCGCACATTCTCAACTTTATCCACTGGAATTTTCTTTTCATTCTGTAACGAAATTAGAAAAGCAGTTGGGACAGAAATATGATAAAATGTTAGGACAAAAAAAACACCAGATTATTAAGTTGTACACAAGGCAAAACATTTCATGTTTATATGCTTCAATTATATAAAAACATGGTTTAGCCGGGCATTCAACATATGGTAACATCAGAAGTCACTATACCCAATTCTTCAGAAATAGGAGCCAATCTTGAGTCTGTATTACATTTTGTACCTTTTGGAGCAGTTTCTTCAATTTCAGAAGCCGACTCTGTGGCAGACCCCCCCTCACTGCTTTTCAACTGACACATGAGAAAACGATTAAATTGTTTAGAGCGTAATGTCAAGATAATGAAAAAAACAATGTAAGAGATGTTAGCAAAAGCATACTACCAAGAATAATCGTCACCGTCCTTTCTCCCCTCCTTACTTAAATTTGACATTTCATGGACATAACACTTGGCTTTGCCACTAAAAACCATCTGCGTAAATGCAACATAGTCAAATGTGAAACTTCAATGTTTTATTAGTAATACTATCTATTTTCTAAATATAAATGTTAACAGCTAAGCGAAGTTACCAGCAATATGTTCTGATCTTGCCATGGACCTTTATCTGATTTTAGACAGTCACCTTGGTTTGCACAGTTATTACAGCTTCCACCAAGAAATTCTGGCAACTCTGTATGAATTTACAAATATTTTTTTAACAGTTTAGATGATATGCTTCTAACTAATTAAATAATATCATCTATAATGTATAATGGCTCACCTCACATCAATAACTTCTAGCAAGGTTCTTTTATATTTATCGCCAAGAACCTGAGATATAAGATAAATTTATTTCATTGGTTTCTTCCATGTGATGATTGTTAGATTATGAGCTTGTTTAACTTACATGAATTTTAGATCTAGTTTTGGGATCAAGAAAGGTCTGAATTGTTTTCCAGATCATTTGGAATCATGACCAGCGTTAATCATATACATGCAGCCGAGGGTCTGCATAGTCAAGTTAATCTCTTAAAAAACTGAGAAATGAAATAAAAAAGACCAAATTTATTATAGTGAGCAGATTTAGGAGTTTGCTGATTCATGTCTGAAACAATGATAGGATGGCAAACTGGGACTAATTAGTGGGTTCAAAAGCATTTCAATAAAAGCTTGTTGGGCCAAATTTTGACTGAGAACTAGAGCCTATGGTAGCTTGACTCAACCGCCTGGCCCAAAATTCCATCCACTGATTATCCGCAAAATTTAATGTAAATCAATTCACATATTTTGTAGTACCTTAGGTTACCGCGTCTTAGGTGGTGTTTGTTTCATTAAGATGTTTTGGGTCTGAATCTGACTACCACATCTTACTAGTAAGAGGTGGTCATAATGTCTGAATCTGAATGAAAAAATGTTGTTTGTTTTTTCAAAATTGTTGTTTGTTTTTTCAAAATTGTCTTAATGGTCTATTTTTTAGAGTATATATCAAACAATAATAATACGATGAATAAATAACTTTTATAAACATGAAACAAAACATTTTTATCATATATTTAATACAACAATAAACCATTAAATAAATTATCTTAATACATATTCTAAATTTTAACATAGTAAAAACTATTACACAAACTTTTTTAAAATAATACATAAGTTTAACGTAATGTAGACAATCAAGTAACTTATCTAAAACCAAATAATTCAAGACCTTGCTTGCATTATTTGTGTTGCGATGTCATCTCGTAAGTTAATCATATATTGTTGATCGGCTTCACTCCCAATAGGTTGAGCAACTTCAACATCACCATCGTTATCATCACGTACATTGTTCTATGAGAATGATGTCACTTTGTGTCGTATTCACAAAAAACATCATCGCTTAAACCCTCCTTATCGAATAAAGTTATGGATTTAAAACATGCAATTGTAATAACTCTTTGTTTAACCAAAGTGAAATTGGGCATTACGCTTCAATATCGTAAAACGTTTCTTTTAAGACACCAAATGCACAGCTCGATTACGTTTCGATGTTTTTGCATGAGCGTGATTGAATTTTTCTTTACTCGTCATTGCACGTTTCCGACGAAAGTCTCCTAACCAATACCTAACATTGCGATACGGAGCCATAAACCCACGTGTATGCCTATAGGCAGCATCACACAGATAATATTTATCTGAAAAAAAACAAATTAATTTTTGTATATTTTCATATCTACATTCTCACATACGAGGTATATCACAATTTTAAACTTAAATACCTGAAGGGGGAATCGGAAACTCATATATCGGATCATCTAAAGCTTCATTAAGTATTCTCGCGTCGTGTGCCGTACCTTCCCATCCGGCGACAATATAGGTAAAGATCATGTTGAAGTCACAAATGGCTAAAACATTCTGATAACAGTCACCTCTTCCTCTTGCTTTGTATACATTCTGTTTATGAGACGGAACATAAGCATGTATAAGAGTTCCATCAAGGGCACCAACAGCTCCCTAATTTGGAACAACAAATTATTAAAATACAATAAAATCAAGAGACATGTTAGTAATAAATTTGACGGTTACCTTAAACATTCGACGTTCCCTTCTATTGTTTCCAGGAATGTTCGGATTTGGATTAAATGTTGTTGGCCTTATAACTTCTTCAGAAAATACCAACATCTTATCTAATACTTCGTGAAAGCAATTATGAATAGTTTCCTTCGAGTGTTGAAACCTACGCTTCATAACAGAAAATCGTTCATTGTGACCAATTATCATAAGAAAGATAAACATCTTCTCCTCAACCGATATATGCTTACTATCTCTTAACCAATTCTTTTCTTTAAAATGATTGCATAGTCGAACAAACGAGTCACGAGACATCCGTATCAACTCCGTACATTGTAAATTATTTCCTTGCAAAAGCTCTTGAGTATATTGATGCCCGGACATTGTTGATGTATTATCCCTTTTACGTTTCCTTACACTTCGCCGAAAATATTTAAAATAAAAATAAATAATATAGATTAATGCAAGTTTTTTCCTTGCATCCATTTAACCTGTAAAAACAATACACACCAAATGGGTTTTAATATTATTACCAAATAAAAACAAGCGTCATATAATTAAATATCACAACCAAATAACAATACACTAAGCAGTTTAACATCGTAAAGTACCAAACAAAACAAACATCAATTAGTTCAACAAAGTACCAAATACAAGAAACTCCTAATAGTTCAACAAAGTACCAAATACAAGAAACTCCTAATAGTTCAACAAAGTATCAAATATGACAAACTCCTAATAGTTCAAAAACCCAATTGACGTGCCATCATTTCAATCCATTTCTTTAAGACATTTGGTATTGACGGTAATAACATCCATGCCTCCCTGTAGCTCTTTGACTGACAAAAGATACCAGTCGCCACCAAATAAATTGGATCATCGGGTTCTAACCTCATGCTCATTAACTTCTCATGACACTCATCCATAGTAGGACCTTGGTTTTCTTGAGCAGCAATGTTACTAATAGCATTCTTCATTGTTTCCTCCAACTCACCTAACTCAGAATCCTTTTTACTTTTTTTCTTTCTCCTACCTCTTGCGACATTTGGTTCTTTAGAAGAACCATATTCAAAACTAGAGTCGTAACCCGCATCAAGGTTTACATGCTCGCTAGCTGCCGAAGAGCCCACCATCTTTGTTCACACTGCTCACTCATCCTCCAATTTCAACTAACTTCACACCAAAATTTGGGAAGAAGGCCTTTTTTCAGCAACCGGTCGACGAATAGAACCACTTGCAGAACACTTTTCAAATAGGATATTACAAAGTTCAGGATAAAGCAATGGACTAGTTTTCAAACTACTCCCGTGCTTAAATCTCTAAAAAAATTCACAAAGAAAGTATAGATTAATAACGTAGTCATTACTATATTATATGTAAAGTAAAAATTACGTTCAAAGTATTCATGAACCCACCTTGCTTACATCTTTCCACTCTTCCTTTGTTAGGTTGAATGAATTTGTATCTTCATTGTAGATATTTCCTGTTTTTCCTCTTAAATAAGCCCAAGCTTTATATTTTCCATTGTAGTAATCGAATTTATTTTTCAATTGTTTTTGGGTGGTGGTTAGGCCAAATGCTTCACTAAGCTTTCTACCGACTAAATCACCCACGACTCAATATGTAGGGCCAAGAACCTGAGATATAAGATAAATTTATTTCATTGGTTTCTTCCATGTGATGATTGTTAGATTATGAGCTTGTTTAACTTACCTGAATTTTAGATCTAGTTTTGGGATCAAGAAAGGTCTGAATTGTTTTCCAGATCATTTAGAATCAGGGACCAGTGTTAATCATATACATGCAACCGAGGGTCTGCATAGTCAAGTTAATCTCTTAAAAAACTGAGAAATGGAATAAAAAAGACCAAATTTATTATAGTGAGCAGATTTAGGAGTTTGCTCATTCATGTCTGAAACAATGATAGGATGGCAAACTAGGACTAATTAGTGGGTTCAAAAGCATTTCAATAAAAGCTTGTTGGGCCAAATTTTGACTGAGAACTAGAGCCTATGGTAGCTTGACTCAACCGCCTGGCCCAAAATTCCATCCACTGATTATCCGCAAAATTTAATGTAAATCAATTCACATATTTTGTAGTACCTTAGGTTACCGCGTCTTAGATTTTTAATATCAATTACTTCTGTCCAATTTTATATTTGAATGTTGTCGAACCATTTAAATTAGCCTTGTGCCCTGGCGGTTCTTTATAAAGGAATTTTCTCATGAATTTGATTCATTAATTATGATATCAAGAAAGTTTTAATAAAGTGTGTGTTAATCTCAAACATACCTCAGGATAATAGTCATTATCAATTTGCTACAACTTCCTGATAACATCTATGGCAAACCTAGTTAGATTCTTCAAACCCTATACATGAATAATTAATCAATACAACAAAAAATATAAAAGCAGCTCTTTTTTGAAAACTGAAAGTTAACGAGCATACCACGCCTTGAACATCTAAAATTGTTGTACCAGTAGTAATACGCCTATGTGCAGCAATTGAGCAAGCTGGAAACCTGATAGCTTGTCCCAATAATTCAATATAAACTAGCCGGGTACCTGCGCAATGCGGCGGCGGGTACCCTGTGACTATATTTTGCGGCGAGCAAATATTATCCGGCTAAGCGTTTTTCTAACGAAAAAATAAAAAAACTCTGCAGTAAGTATCAATAAGAGTTGGGGAGTGAAAGCGAAGGTATATTGAGAGACTATTTTTGCTGTAACAAAAAACATTTATGCGTGGGAGATATGAAATGGTTTGTGTAGATTTATATTATGGATGCGGTTACACATTTTTAATAATCATTATTGATAGTAATGATTTTAAGCGGTTACACATTTTTAATAATTATTGGAGGCCGTTACAATGATAATTTAAGCGGTTACATGTTTTTAATGATATTGCTTATTCTTTTTTTAAGATTTGAAAATGATAAACTTGGACAAATATTTATCTGAAAAAAAACAAATTAATTTTTGTATATTTTCATATCTACATTCTCACATACGAGGTATATCACAATTTTAAACTTAAATACCTGAAGGGGGAATCAGAAACTCATATATCGGATCATCTAAAGCTTCATTAAGTATTCTCGCGTCGTGTGCTGTACCTTCCCATCCGGCGACAATATAGGTAAAGATCATGTTGAAGTCACAAATGGCTAAAACATTCTGATAACAGTCACCTCTTCCTCTTGCTTTGTATACATTTTGTTTATGAGACGGAATAGAAGCATGTATAAGAGTTCCATCAAAGGCACCAACAGCTCCCTAATTTGGAACAACAAAATATTAAAATACAATAAAATCAAGAGACATGTTAGTAATAAATTTGACGGTTACCTTAAATATTCAACGTTCCCTTCTATTGTTTCCAGGAATGTTCGGATTTGGATTAAATGTTGTTGGCCTTATAACTTCTTCAGAAAATACCAACATCTTATCTAATACTTCGTGAAAGCAATTATGAATAGTTTCCTTCGAGTGTTGAAACCTACGCTTCATAACAGAAAATCGTTCATTGTGACCAATTATCATAAGAAAGATAAACATCTTCTCCTCAACCGATATATGCTTACTATCTCTTAACCAATTCTTTTCTTTAAAATGATTGCATAGTCGAACAAACGAGTCACGAGACATCCGTATCAACTCCGTACATTGTAAATTATTTCCTTGCAAAAGCTCTTGAGTATATTGATGCCCGGACATTGTTGATGTATTATCCCTTTTACGTTTCCTTACACTTCGCCAAAAATATTTAAAATAAAAATAAATAATATAGATTAATGCAAGTTTTTTCCGTGCATCCATTTAACCTGTAAAAACAATACACACCAAATGGGTTTTAATATTATTACCAAATAAAAACAAGCGTCATATAATTAAATATCACAACCAAATAACAATACACTAAACAATTTAACATCGTAAAGTACCAAACAAAACAAACATCAAATAGTTCAACAAAGTACCAAATACGACAAACTCCTAATAGTTCAACAAAGTACCAAATACAAGAAACTCCTAATAGTTCAACAAAGTATCAAATATGACAAACTCCTAATAGTTCAAAAACCCAATTGACGTGCCATCATTTCAATCCATTTCTTTAAGACATTTGGTATTGACGGTAATAACATCCATGCCTCCCTGTAGCTCTTTGACTGACAAAAGATACCAGTCGCCACCAAATAAATTGGATCATCGGGTTCTAACCTCATGCTCATTAACTTCTCATGACACTCATCCATAGTAGGACCTTGGTTTTCTTGAGCAGCAATGTTACTAATAGCATTCTTCATTGTTTCCTCCAACTCACCTAACTCAGAATCCTTTTTACTTTTTTTCTTTCTCCTACCTCTTGCGACATTTGGTTCTTTAGAAGAACCATATTCAAAACTAGAGTCGTAACCCGCATCAAGGTTTACATGCTCGCTAGCTGCCGAAGAGCCCACCATCTTTGTTCACACTGCTCACTCATCCTCCAATTTCAACTAACTTCACACCAGAAATTTGGGAAGAAGGCCTTTTTTCAGCAACCGGTCAACGAATAGAACCACTTGCAGAACACTTTTCAAATAGGATATTACAAAGTTCAAGATAAAGCAATGGACTAGTTTTCAAACTACTCCCGTGCTTAAATCTCTAAAAAAATTCACAAAGAAAGTATAGATTAATAACGTAGTCATTACTATATTATATGTAAAGTAAAAATTACGTTCAAAGTATTCATGAACCCACCTTGCTTACATCTTTCCACTCTTCCTTTGTTAGGTTGAATGAATTTGTATCTTCATTGTAGATATTTCTTGTTTTTCCTCTTAAATAAGCCCAAGCTTTATATTTTCCATTGTAGTAATCGAATTTATTTTTCAATTGTTTTTGGGTGGTGGTTAGGCCAAATGCTTCACTAAGCTTTCTACCGACTATCACCCACGACTCAATATGTAGGCTATTACCTTTAGCCTTTACCCTATTCACTTCTTCGATACATGATTCCAAGAAAAACTTGTATTGTTCGGGAGTAAAAGTTAGGACACTGTCACCCATTCCTATAGAAAAAACAATGCAACAAGGGAAATGAGTCCAATGCACTTCGAATTAATATTACAGGAGTTGTGACTGATGCAGGAGTCAACTGGTAAAAACAAAGAGTCAAATATAACTTATTCAATGGTATCCATCAAAGATTATGCTACAAAGTTAGTATTCAAACAATATTCAGCATCATGGAATCTGAGCTCTTCCCTAAAACGCAACCATGATCTCTCTCAAGGCGGTGGCGAAAATAATTTTTGAGCGGGTTTGTAACTAAAACCAGTCATGTTTGTATCATACCTCTATTAACTAAAAGTATGATAAAACTACAAAAGATTTGACTGTCAGCGTGTTTAAGTGAACCCGCTGCCCGTTCTGTATATCCTCATAACAATGACACAACAAGAACTTTATATACATATCTCCTCCATGCTTTTAGAATTCTAGTGGCAGACAGGTAATAGTGTACATAACTACAAAGTCTGTATTGCAACGCAAGAGCAGATATTAGGCCATCTAGAAAGTGATAAGTAATGATATTATAGCACATCAAATATATCACTTTATAAGCCTGTGGTTGAATTATAGCACATCAAATATATCACTTTTTTTTAGAAATAGTCACCCAAGGGTGCACAATAATGCTAAATACCTAAGTGCTCAGATGAAGCAACATCAGGACGAGTAACTTTTACAAAATGGTAAGTCAAAGCTGAAAGTTAACGAGCATACCACGCCTTGAACATCTAAAATTGTTGTACCAGTAGTAATACGCCTATGTGCAGCAATTGAGCAAGCTAGAAACCTGATAGCTTGTCCCAATAATTCAATATAAACTAGCCGGGTACCCGCACAATGCGGCGGCGGGTACCCTGTGACTATATTTTGCGGCGAGCAAATGTTATCCGGCTAAGCGTTTTTCTAACGAAAAAATAAAAAAACTCTGCAGTAAGTATCAATAAGAGTTGGGGAGTGAAAGCGAAGGTATATTGAAAGACTATTTTTGCTGTAACAAAAAACATTTGTGCGTGGGAGATATGAAATGGTTTGTGTGGATTTATATTATGGATGCGGTTACACATTTTTAATAATCATTATTGATAGTAATGACTTTAAGCGGTTACACGTTTTTAATAATTATTGGAGGTTGTTACAATGATAGTTTAAGCGGTTACATGTTTTTAATGATATTGCTTATTTTTTTTTAAGATTTGAAAATGATAAACTTGGACAAATTCAATAATTATTTTTAACAGTAAACAATCACTACATAATAAAAAGAAAAAAAAAGAAAATTATTGTAGAACGTAAGTAGTAGTTTAAGTAAAATTAGAACAATTTTCAAACACCCCCATAATCACAAATAAATATAAAATTCTGAACAATTCGACAAAATAAAACCCCACACGGTTATCAATCACATCATCGATCATCAATTCAAAACTACAATCACCAAATCACTAACATAACATGATGAAAAAAAACTAACTAAAAATCTCAGCCACTTTATCAAAAGTTAATAGATTCATGATCACGAATGCTTTGCAGATCAATCATTAATTCATAAGACTCTATCCTTAAAAAAATCCAAATCCATCAAACCTTAGCATTTGACATCAACGATGTAAGCCCTTAACATTTCTTGAAATCATCAATGCAACAATTAACCATGATGTCATCAAACATTTTAATAAAATCATCAAAATCAAACATCTTAAACCCTCTTCATTCATCTCCAAAACCTTCATCACTTTAAAAAAAAAATGACGTCACTGGAATAAGAAGACCTCCATTTCTTTGGTACCCGTATTTCTCTTCTGCTTTGGCACCCGTATTCCTCCAAAGCCATGATCATTAGCTTGGCAGACGCAGGACAAAAGCGTACGGTAGCGGCTGACACACAATGATGTTTGGCAAAGGTAGCGGCGAACTAAACGGTAGTGTCGGGTCAAAATCTCATATGTTAGACGGCGAAATTTGGTAGTTTTGAAGAAGAACGAGAAAGGTATTTGTTTTTTAAGAAGAGATAAAATAGAGAGATGAAACATGGTGTAAGTGAAATATTGTTAGGTGCTAGGTTTTTATACTCGTGATTTGAGTTTGTGGTTTACACTTAAATTATGTTTAATTGGCCGTTACAAATGGACCACATGAATGCAGCATTTACAATTTGACTGAATGATGTCAACATCAATGTTAGCAGGTAGACCTGTTTTAAAAAACGATATGGAGCCCGTTAACAACTTTACCATTTAATTTGTTGTTACATGTTTATGTGGTGCTACAAGTTTTGCTATTAAAGGATTTAAATGCTTTTAAATGTGTAATGATAATATTTAACTATGTTTTACATCTTTCCTAATAAAGTAATCTTTTTTACTTAATTTTTTAAGACTTCTAAAAATAGATGGGCTAAATGCTTTAATAAAGAAAGAGAAAGGTGTTTGTGTTTTTAAGAGAGATAAAATAAGTGATGAAAATGTGTTGTAATAAATTTTTGTGCTATTTGTTAGGTTATTATACTCGTATTGAAGTTGTGGTTTACACTTTAATAATGTTTAATGGACGTTACAAATGGACCAAATGAATGCAGCAGTTTATAATTTTGACTGTGAATTGATGACAATTACAATGTTAGCAGTTACAGTGACTGAAATTAAAAAACGTATATAAAAAAATAGGAAAAAAAAGAGAAAAAGGGCCGTTATAGCTTTACCATTTAATTGGTTGTTACATGTTTTGGGGTGTTACAAGTTTTGGCTATTAAAGGATTTTAAAGGCTTTTAAATGTGTATGATGTACATTTTCTAATGGTTTTTACATATTTTCTAATAAAGAAAATTTTACTTAACTATTTTAAGAACATACAAAAAATAGATGGCTAAATTGCTATTATAAAGTAGTACAAGATTGTACCTATTACGTTGACATGTTTTTTATAGTGTCATTATTGTTAAGGATATGGCAAGTTATTGCATTAATAAGGCAAGATTAAACAAATATGGAAGTATGTTTACCTTTTTTTTTAGCTGTTACAAGACTTGAATTGGAGGAAGTTACTTTTTGTTTATAGATCAAAAAGGAAAAGATGAAAAAGTGGAGAAAAACTCACCAAAGAACATCGAGCCATGGAAAAAAAAGAGAAAGAGATACAGTCACGTGCATCATGTTGATAAGGTAGCAGCGGTTGGCAGCAGATGGTGATCAAGCTAAAGTAGGGATAGCAGTGGTGTAGCCGAGGTCATTCCGTGGATGTGGCGAGGATCGACAGAGACGCGCTGTAAGCCGCGGCAAACAGCGCTGGTTGGCGTCCTGTGTCCAAACAGCGGCTGGGGTGGGGGGCGTCGTCGGTGGTGGTGACGTCCGATGTTTGTGTAGTGACGTCGTAGTGGTTAGGAATCGGCCGTGATGATGTGGTGGGGTGGTAGACGAAAGTATTATATGATATGAAGAAATAGTGGGTATTTTTTTGTTGTGTCTTTGTTTGTGTGGTGTGTGAAATGGATTGTAGTTATATTTATAGTGATAAAATATAACCACATTTTTAATGGTTTTTAAAGAGGGTGTTATATTGTTTGGCAGAATTTTATTGCTTGCATAAAAAGATTATACATTATGTTTTGTAACTTGGAATGTAACAGCCTTTTTAATGGCTTTTAAAGAGGGTGTTAAATTGTTTGGCATAATTTTATTGGTTGCATAAAAAGATTGTACAACGTGCATAAGGATTTGCACTACTTAAGACTTCTTTTTATAGCAATCTTTTTCACTTAAAATTTTAAGTACTTCTAATTTTAGAAATTGGCTAAATGCTTTATAAAGTAGTAAAGATAGGCCTTCCCTCCATATCTACACCATGATAGCCTTGAGGATAGTGTTGCAAAACTTCATTCAGTTCTTTGAACTCAAAATCCCGTCAAATATTAATAATACAACTTTTTAGAAGAGCTTTTATAAGGAAAACTAACCAACAAAGCTTCTAAAAATTGATAGCACAATACACGCGCAAAGTGGCGTGACAGGTCATGACATGAGGATATTTCAGGGTGACCCTTAAAGCAACCATTACGAAAATGATTAGGATAAAAACTATTGCACAAGACGTTTCAAGGTAGATTTAGAAAAATAACAAAAGGTCTACACTTGTTACAGATAGTATAGAAGTACTATGGATAATTACCTCAATAATGTTGTCTATGCTGAAGGATTTCCTGCATTGAAGCATGTTAACCCACATATGTTTTGATTTTTCAATATCAAAATTCCTAGCTTTCATGAACCTGCATTGCAAGAGATTTGGGAAAGCACTATTTGGAATTTTATTAAATAACTAACTTCAAAACAAAGTTTGTCACTTATTTATGCAATCAATATTTAACTTAAAAACTACATGTATAGTAGTAGGCAATGTAGAAAACTTCTTTCAATATTACCTCAGAATTGTAAAATAATCATTAAATTTTTCTGGAAGCATCTCTTCGGCAAGAAGCACTTGTCAGAAATTGTTTACTGCATTTACCTCCTCAGGATCTCGTACTTCTTCGATTGAAATGGCACTGTTTCGCTTCCTATTCTTTTTCCTAAGAGGGCGACGTATTCGACTTGCTGTGTTCTTTAACGTGCCCATTTTACTCTTCTTTTCTTCTCCAGAGACTTCGAAATCCGAGTTAAGCTTATTGCATTCATAATAACTAGAAGCTCCTTCCCAGGATGCAGACTCAAAGGTATCCCCCCAATAAATCAGAACATTCATTGAGTGAAACAATTTAACAAAAGTCTTATTACATGATCCATTCGAATCAAATTTGTAATTCAAAGCTATTGGGATTTAACAAACTATGTAACCAATTAACTACGAGTACGCAGCGGAATGGATTTAGTTTTAACATATAGATTAATACATATAAATTAGACAAGTAATTTACTAACCTTTTGTTTATTGAGTTAAATCAATAAACGAACGCCTGATGTTGATCTTGAAAACATAGTGGTTAAATTACCACCTCTACGGTTGCTCACACAAACACGTCAACCAAGTATGAGTCGACTGCTAGTCAACATTCACGAACCAAACACCACGTGTTGAATCAATAACCAAACGCACCATTGTGAGCTTGTACCAAAAACCAAACACCCCTTAAAGCTTGTACCGAAATTGCCAAAACCCTAATTAGGGTTTTCCTAATTTGGTTGCACCGAAAAACAAAACCCTAAGTTTGGTTTTTGTATTCGTCGAACAAGGAGAGAAAAAACCGAATCCCAGGTGAGGGATTTAATGTGTCGATCACAAGGAGGACAATGAAAACGAAAACCCTTGATAAGGGTTTACCGAATTCAGTTTTAGGGATAAACAAAAGAACCGAAAATCCCCTAATAAAAGTATTAGGGTTTCGGTTAAGGTTTAGGGAAAAAGAGAGAGCACTGAAAATATCTAGGTAACTTTTAGGGATTTTAGTGTTGTGAATGAATGAAGAATGGGGTGTAGGGGTTGTGTTTATATAGGCACAAGCCCAAACCTTATTCTTGTATAACAAGGAAACTTAGTTTCCTTTTTCCCCCTCTAAACCCATAATCGAACAAACACCCCCTTCTAGATCCCTTAGGGGATTCGGCCAATAATGGGCCCCCTTGGGTTCGGGTTTTGTTCATTTTAGTCCATCGATTTATTATTTAATATATTGTTAAGCTAGTTAAACAATTAACGTAATTAACAACTATTTAATAATTATATGGTGAAGTAAAACATACTCTAAGTGTTTAACGCATGTGCCCCCAATAGGCTCATGTATTTCTAACATATAACTTGCGAAACCGACTAACAATTCCAACATCTCCCACTTAGGAGTCGGAGTAGCAGGCTGCAGATATACTGATAATTGGCAACGTCTAGCAAACACACACAATTATCTTTAAATTAGAAATACTTGAGATAATGTTTCAATAACAATCTCAGCTTCAATGGTTATGTATTACTTGCCATTATCATCCCTTTGTTCAGATACCGTTAAACCATGGATATGGATCCTAACTCATTCCATATAGTTTAACCATTTAGTTTAAACATTAGACATACCATAATAATGTGGTATTTTATGAATATTCTATGAATATTAGAATTGTGAGACTCCATCAGAATTCCCTAGATAACTTAATTCTCTTTGGATCAATTACTCACCAATTGGGTTGAGCTAAATTGAATACAAAGTATTTTAAAACTAAGTGCATGCTATAACGTATATTTCTTAGACTATTACAATAACTCTATGTTCATGTGTTTTAAGAAAACTAAACATGCCAAGTATACGTTACAAGTCTTTAAATGATTTAAGGACTTTATGTTCATGTCCTAAGGAGACATAACAAGTTTACTACTTACTTCATGTTACAAGTCATTGATGAAATCAAGGGCTTTTTAATTATGTCTCAATAAGCAAACATGATTATACTAACTAAAGTAATTATGAACGCAAACTCTTAAGTTCAATAGTAATTTCAAGTTAATCTAATACTTCATAATTATGATTATATAATTTAACCATAAGTCTATTGACTAAAACATGTAGTCAATTAGTTGAAGTAGCTTAATATTATATCTTGACATTTAAATGTAATAGGGTAACAAACATCGTGTGTGTTTAAGTCCTAGTAGATTTATTAGCTTTCTACCTTGCGGTCAAGAGAAACCAATAATCATATTGTTGTATGTTGTTCCTTGCACACACTTAAGATTTCTCCTACTTGTGTACAGGACAACATTATTTAATACAATATGACACGCGCTCGAAAGTATAAACAATATGATAGTGTCATAGATATTACAAGTAGATTTTAAACCATAACGTTTAATAAGGAATTGTAGATTATTATTCTATAGATAACTTTTAAGAAAGCAACAACGGCAAGGCAACGAGTTATCTATAAAATAAAATGCAATTTTCCTTAAACCATGGTCGTTCATATTCGGAAAGTAATGAATTATTTTAAAGTAAGCTAGAAATAATATGGGTAACTAACAAGGAGATAAAGCTTGTAGCTCCCACTGAACTTGACAACATTAGATGAATGTATTTTCAGTAATAAAACGCAAAACTCCCACTGGATTTGTCAACATTGTAAGTGTTACATCACCAGTAGATAGCAAATAGCGATTTGTTTACTTTCCTACTCTCTTAGAATGCCTACAAGTAGTAATGTACTTAGGTATTGAATAGAGTATATGAAATTCTACTTATGTAAATGAGGGACTAGCCATTCATGCTTTCATTAAGTTGATCATTTTAGCATGCACTTCCTCCTTTATCGGTCTGCCAAGCCACAAGGGTGTTTAGCACTTATAAGGAATGAATCGAGTCCAAGAAAATTTACCTAGAATACCTGCTAGCAATTTCCTTTACTTGTTGTGGTTTAAACTCATACATCGTGACAAGTGCAAGATGTCGTTATCTTGGTATCTATAGACAAAATGTACTCTAGTTACACAAAATATGTTATCATTCAAAGATTTCAGAACCGGAAGAGGGTAATGAAAGATTAAAAGTGAGTTTAAATATAATTGATAATAATTCAATTATAACCTTATCTTATTCTTGTCAACCAATGAGAAGAGATAGGAGTAATTCTCACTCTTCTCACCAGGAAAAGAGACTATGTTTGTCTTTTTTGAGAAAACAAACTTTCGTTTACCTGATTTATGTTGTAATAACATAATTAATCAGAATATAGAAAGTTCAATTTAGTATTTTTGATAATTAAATTCTTTATAGAATTAACTACCCAATTAATTTACTAATTAAGACTAAGATCCAACTTGACCTCCCACTTATTAACCAGAGGTCTGACCAGTGAGAAAACAAAATAGGGTAAGAGGTAAGCGACGAGCGTTAATTGCATTTAATGCAACTCTTAGATTTATGAGACCAGTCATAACATTAGTAATCATATAATAATGTCGTGAGCATGTTTAGTTCTTATCTTATGCCTCAAGTCCGAGGTCTGACCAGGTAACCGAATTTAAGTCCACCAAGCAAAAACGCGCACAAATAGTTAGAGGTCTGACCAATGAACCATAATTGCCATGGGTTGGAATGACCTTGAGGTCTGACCAGAGAGGCCAAGCCAAATGCACGTGTTCTTGGTTGGTTAACATTGACTTAAAATTTTCATAGGGGTATACACATAAAAGTGTTAAAAGCGTGTACAAAGAGGCATGCAAAACAACTTTGTAGCACTAATTTTAAAAACCTTTTATAAATGACATTGTAGTGATTAAATTGGTTCACGGTAACTCCAATCGAACGCACAAAGAAGTGGAGAACCAAGTTAGCGCGAAGCTTATTAAAAACCTGAATTCTTTAGGAAATTCCTCCTTAAACTTCTATTATAATTTGTTCTAGTGGATGAGCCGTACTTCCCAATAATCCATAATATCCAGTTTTTAAATAATCTAGAAATCAAGTTTTATAGTTTATAGTCTTATTAATTTTCTCAAAAATAAAGTTTTCCGCGGAACAACTAGCAGGTCACAATGAACATGCATTATGCGTGTAATTAATAGACATGTTTTAATATCATCTTTCACTAAGTATTAGTCCGTATTGCATACATTTTAGGCGTGTAAACGAGTAATCAAGTAAAATATATGCACATAAGAGACAAATAAAAAAGTATGACATTAAATTAAACAAGTAAACATGTAAAATCCGAGTTCTCTTGCGAGTCTTCCCCAATTGGAGAACCATAAGACCCTCATTAGGTTTTCATCAATATGCTTAGATCGCCCCATTCATCACCAGAAGTGATTGAATATGTCTTATGGCCGGAAAAGGAAGCAAAAGCAAACTAAATATTTAAAAGATCTAGTTTCCTAAATAAAAGATTTTATTACCATAAATAAAAATCAAGATCTTTTAGATATATAGTGTGATTTACTTTCCAAAATAATCATCAATTAAAAAAGAAACAAATCTACTAAATTAACAATTTAATTTTAATTTCTTTTTAACCTATATTAACAATTAATAATTTTTAAGATCTAGATCTATCATATTTTATTAATTATGGCAAGGATTTGCATGACCATATTTGTAAAAAAACAATAAAATATGCAAACGCAGCAGATTAAGCAGAAAATTAAATTCTAGGCGTGTAACAAGGCATATAATTTAATTTAAAACGTGTAACCAGTAATACCAAAACGAGTTGACTCGTGATGCCACTGTTGGGATTTAACAAAGTAGGTAACCAATTAGCTACGAGTACGCAACGGAATGGATCTAGTTTTAACATATAGATTAACACATATAAATTAGACAAGTAATTTACTAACCTTTTGTTTATTGAGTTAAATTAATAAACGAACGCCTGATCT